>QFET01010854.1:0-11928 GCA_003316355.1 Tuber calosporum | reverse complement strand
GGAACTCCACACGAATGGTCAAATTAAAATTTAACAAATCGAGTTTCTATCATGCATATATACCGCTAACTTATTTAAGAGCAACCCTTCCTCCATCCCTTCCAGGTCTCGATGATGAAATTCTCGGTATTCCTTGGCCCGATCCCTGCGTTGAGTTACCAGTAGCCTACCGTATGTAAGACCAAGTTCAACATTCCCTGACTGAACCGACGGGGAACCCATTTACGTCACAACCCTTTGACAACCTGTTTCGCCCACCATGGTAACGCAACGCAACAACCCGAGAAGAAGAAGAAATTTTTTATCCATGAGCAAATATAAAAAAAAACACCTTTCCCCGCCAACTGGTACTCTTGTAGGAAAATAGCCAATCTATCAATTAGAATATCCCACCCCACTGCCACTTACAACACCCACCTCCGGGAAGCACACACCGAACCAAAAAAAAAAAACCAAAACATCAAAAAAGATGGGCTTCACAAACTGGTCCCCAACCCAACACCTCTCCCTGATAACCCTCCTCTGCCACGAGTACGAAGAAGCCCTAGCATTCTACGCGGGCCTCCTGAACTTCACCATCCACGAGGACAGCGAGGTCGAGGATGCCGAGCCGGGAAAGCGCTTCATAGTCCTCACCCCGCCAAAACTCACGCAGATGATGCCAATGGTCGGACTCCGCGTCACCCGCGCCCTCACCAGACGCCAGCAGAAAGCGGTGGGCAATCAGGCGGGGGACGCAGTCTTCTTGTTCTTCGAAGTGGATAACTTCGACGAGGCTTACGCGAAGATGAAGGCTGTCGGCGTCAAGTTCTTGGAGCACAAACCGAGGGAGGAGAAGTTTGGCAAGGCGATCGTCTTCCAGGATCCCTATGGGAATAGGATCAATCTGGTTGATCGGCCGACTCAGAGGACTGGGAGTTTGTACGCTAAGGATACTAGCGTGTAGGTCTGTTCCCCCGGCCCTTCTCGCTGCGGTTTCTCTGCAGGGCGGTGCTGACTTTACTGGGGGAGAAGGGAGGAATGAGTAATGCATGGAGTTGTGGGTTTATCATTATTATTGTTATTTAATCGTTTTGGAGGAATTTTGGCTCCCTGCGATTGTAGTTTAGGATTTTGCTTTGCTGGTTACGTATTTTGGTAAGGGCTAGTTTTGGGGATAGATAATCTATTGAGGTTTCTATTGTTAATACCATTTTTTTTTAATTTGTTCGTTACATTTTGGAGGCGATTGTAGACGGCGAGTGTGCGCCTGCATGAGGAATGATGATGATGGGTGAACTGATCAATCTTTGGAAGGAATCGCTCTCAAGCATTCCCTCTCTCTTCCCCAGAAAGGGTCTATCGACCCAAGCACAAGCACTATCTTCCAAAACCCAATACGATGTGCCGCCACGCAGGGTCAGGCTTAACAGGAAATCAGTCAACAAAGCGAGCGCTTTTGCTGGCACAGCTAGCTAGCTGAATACACTTGTATGATGATATAATACCCTCTAATCCCATTCCATCCCAAATCACCAACCATCACCCGATTCCCTAGGTCTACACATTCTGCAAGCCCGAATCTGCTCCATAAGGCTCGCCGGAATAGCTTGAGGCGCGGCAGCTCCGTCACGAGAGCCGCCCCCAGAGCGCCTGGCTTTACTTTGAGTATGCCCGATCACGCCCCTCAAGACCATCTTTTGAAGGCTCGGATCCCAACCTTCCGGGACGCCCCGATTGAGGATACCAAGATCCACGTCGCTCCTAGAGAGCAGTAGCAGTACAATCTCCCGACAAACGGGGACATTTCCAGCAGCCAGGTTCAACGGCGGCTCATCCAGGTAGCAGACGTTGACGTCGACCCTGGGGTCGCCTACGAGCATTCTCACAATCTCCGATTGGCGGAAACGGATAGCGACGTGCAAGGGGGTCTCGTCGCCATGTTTGGAGTTGACGTCTACGGTCTCGTCGGCAAGAAATATCCGCATGACCTCCGGCCAGCCGTGCCTGGCGGCGAGGTGCATGGGCATATACACGGGGCCGGGGCCTAGCGACCTATCCACGCGCTCGTCTTTCAGCAGAAGGTAAACCGACCAGCGCTGCACGTTGGAGACCGCAACCATGTAGGCCGTCAAGCCGGCTCGGTTCCGGGCGTTGACGTTGATTCGCTGATCCGCGAGGAGGAAGCTGACCGTGTCCTTGTTCCCATACAGCACGGCCCAGTGCAGCCAGGTATCCTCCCCATCAGGAGGGGGGATCTCAACCCTGGGGTCTTGAGAAATCTCCATCACGACGTCCAACAGATTAACACTCAGGGCGAGCTGCAGCGGCGACATGCTTGTGCTCTGGTCGGGCGAGTTGATGTTAGTCCTGGGGTCAGCAAGGAGCATCATCACCACGTCCCTCTGCGAGCACTCAATTGAAGTCTGCAGCGCCGTCTTGTGCCGGATATCCTGCGCATTAACATCAACCCCCTCGTCATGCGCGAGTAAGCGGGAAGCCACCCCCGCGCACCCATGCTCCGCCGCAAGCATGAGCAGCGTGCGATCAGAAGAGCAGCGGATCTCCGGATTCAAGCCCGCGTCCAGCAGCGTGAGCATGACAACTTCGTTCCGCATGCGTAGTATGTCTACGAGTGCGTCCGCCTGCATGAACTCCAGTATGCGCCGGTTCAAAAACCAAGCCACAGTGCACGTGTCCCCGCGCTCGCCGAAGTGGTGGAGCGCTCGCTCGGCGGAATCTCTCGAGCCTATGCGGAAGAGGTTTTCCAGAAGGGCGGAGCGGATGAGGGTTGCTAGGCGCCGGTTCGTGCGCAGGAGGGCGTTTATCTCGGGCAGGGATTGCTCAGTGGAGATTTTGAGGAGGAGCTCATTTGGGAGGCCGAGGAGAGACATTGTGGGGTCCTTTTTCTCCTTGCCCTTGTATCAACTAAGGTTTCGGTTGGTGGTGAGTGGCGAGTGCTGTGAGAGACCACTCTGGAAAAGATGTTGAGAAGAGCCCTTCTTCCTTAATGATACCTATGGCACAGAGGGGTCTATAAGTACAGGATAGAGACCTATTGGCTGTGTCACAAGAGAGGTCGGCGCACTTCGTCGTAATGTATGAGTACCGGCAGCCCTTCCACGCGTCTCCAGCCCGACACCCTGTTACTATCGGGGGTTCTGCCAAGACCGGGCGTTACCTCAAGTTGATGGTCCCTGGTGCCTGAGATGGTGCCTTTTGCCAAACCAAAGTCACCCAATAATGGAGTTGACAAAGAACACACACACCCTAAAAGAATGAGATCCGTAGAACTACTTAACATTTACCCCTATCCATTTCCATGAACTTTGCTTTCCATCGAGTGAGCATCGGGCGACAAATGTAGCTTTTGACGCCAGCACGATACTCCAAAGCTAGCAAGGGGACCAGGAGGGTGGCTTTCAGGTATCCGACAGATGCGGCTGAGTGCGTAGAACCTATCCAGACATCATGCCTAACAGGCCCTACTCCAGGTACAATACCGTATGGTACTAGTATTGCGACGACTTCTTGCACTCGAGGTTGGGAATTACTCGTAGGATAAATGGCGTACGTAGACATAGCGTCATGAGGCTTCACTTTTTGGAAAAGCCAAAAGTGCAGGATTTTAGGTGAGTTACGAGTACTTGCACCTATGACTCCGCAGTTCACCCCGAACCGGGAACCAGTACGAGTACCGATACTGAGAGTTTCCGAGACAAGCGGGGAAGGTGGAGATGGGAGAATAAGGTGTCATTAGCCCTTGGGAAATGGTGGGCAGTGTTTTTTTCGTATTGTGAGGTGGAAGAGATGGGAGGATGGGGGGTTAACTCAAGTACCGGTATGGTCTGACAAGACAGCATCACCCCCCCCCACTCGAAGCTAGTGTACCGGTTATGGTCAACAGGTACGAGCGCTTCTCGAATACCATGCAAAGCCTTGCCCTCGCCATTCAACTGCACTGTATCATGTTATATCATACCTGGTAAACCCCTACCGGTATTGCGCACGCTTATGACTCACCGGTGCTCACTCGACCATGCTAGGATGGTCCAGGCTGAGCTACTCTATGATACAAAAACTAAACTTTAAACCCTCAATACACTGCCTCCCGCGTAGGTACGTACGAACACCTAGTCGGATTTCGTTGGGGGAGGTCAAGGAAGCGCATTGCGTATTGGTTTGTGGATAGGGGTACTGTAGATACGGGATTAGGTTATACGGGGTGAGTATATTGCTAGTTTTTCCTCGGCATCTTCGGAGTTCGCGACATGTGCGGGAGGATGTATCGTAGTAGATTGACGGGGGGTCCCGTTTTCGTGGTCTCCATACCTGGCCCGAGGGGTTGGTTCATGTTCTCGGAGTATTTTCAATGGCTCCACTAAATCCTTTTGAGAACTGGTCCAGAGAGATACTCAAAGGTGGAACTATAGCTATGGGAAAGGGAGGGCGAACTAGGGATTTTGAGGAGGAGGAGGGCTGAGCAGGAGAAGCCTGAAGGCCCATTGAGTCCCAGGTCTCCATCGTGTGGGGGAAATCAATATGTGGAAGTCTCGAGGGGAGCGAAAAGGGTGGGGAGTGAGGCCTAGTGGAGCGATAGGGTAATACAGAGGGTCGGAGGGTTTATCAGGTGAGAAGCTTTTGCTGCGGATGTCAAGATCTCCAGATCCCTTTGGAGGAGCGCCGAGGGGCCTCGGAGGGTTCAGCTGGGAAAGGTCTATTGGGGTATTTCTACCCCCCCGACTAAGGGACAGAACCACAAATTCTCAACCGCCACTTTAGAGCTCCCCCGTATCACTTCTCGGAAGCCTATGCAAGCGCTACGATACGATATTTGGCTGGTGGGGCCTGCCGTCGCTATGCCCTAGCTAACTTTACGCTTTCTAAGAGCAGTCCCACAGCTCTGATATGTCCACATTTCGCAGCCCACGGTCCTCACCCGAAGCACCGGGAGCGCCACAAGGAGACATCAAATCTAACAGGCAAAATTCACCCGGCCAAACACCCCCAACCCGCTAAGGGCGGGTACCCAGGTGTGATGAAGCAACTGCAAGCACGAGGGGACGCCAAACCGGAATGCCAGAATACAGGCCAGAAACAAGTCGTGGTTGCTATTGGGAAGGGGTTAACGCGAGCAGCCGAGATTCCACTGGTGCGGAAGGGTGTCAACCCCGATTCTCGGTACCACCGCGGTGAAAGCCGCTCTTGTGGGCTGGGTACGAAGATGTGGCGCGGGTGCTTCTGGAGGGGGGAGATGTCTGCCCCAACATGCAAGGCGTGCGCGGTCAAACACCCATCTCCTGCACTTTGGAGAATGGAAAGATATAGTCACCATCGAGGTTCGACGCCCGGGGGCGGGGGGTATATTATTTCCCAGCGTCCTCGAAAACAACTGCGATATCACATCTCGCACCTGCAGTCCTTCGGGGGTTCACTACACAAATACCCGTCATTCCCCTTTTCTTCCAAAGCCAATTCCTCCCGGACCCTCTGCTTGTAAATCATCAGTCCCTGTGCTTGATGTCCAGAGGCAAATCCAATGGCATTTATGGGGTTGGATGTGGTGGGAATGGAAACACTGTGGTTGACTGGGTACCATATCCCCGCCTCATTTTGTATGGGTTAGTGTGGCTAGTTTCTGAATTTTATGCTATCATACAAAGTCGTTCGCCACTGCGAGGGCTTGCGACAACTTCTCCTTTATTCCATCTATATTTATCTCAAACGCTCTTTCCTACCCATAGCCCCCCTTATCGCGTATGGCGCCGACATCTCGCAATACTCACATAGATAAAAGCCTGCGCGATAAAGGAGAGGAGGTTGTCACGGTTCATATCTCATCACTCGAGTGACGATTCGAGATGTCTTGGGATATAACTCACAACCTCCCCCCCCCCTACCATCCCCCAACTTAATATGCTCCTTTCCTTTCAGAATTCACACTCGATTAATCTAGGGGAAGCAGTGAAACTGCATTCGGTAAAGGTTCCGGGGAAAGGTGCACAAACCCGAAAGACACGGTCCTTTCGTCCTTTTACAAGAATCATGATAATACGAAATTAACGAGACCAGAAATTGTCAAGGGATTGAGAAAAGTGGAAGAAAACTACTCAAGTACGATGTGGTTAAATCATAGTTCGAGAAAAATCAGGCAAAAGGTCCAAGTCAGATCGAACGAGAACCGATGATAAGTTATTTTTATATATAAAAAAGCTTAGCCAAAGAAAAAACGGTTTCTAACTTCCAACAATCCCAAATCACGAGACAGTACATTCTCATGGAACGGCCCGAATCTTAGAGCGGACGCTCTGGCCGGACCAAACATACTGGTGGCCTGTTCCTTCCAAGCCCCCTCTCTGACTCGCGACCCTTTACCATTGCTAGCCCAAGTCCGCCCGGGCCATACCGGTCTGGGGCTCCGCGGATAGCCCTTTCTGCGCCGACGGCGGTACTGGCGTTCTTTGTTGTTGCAGCGTCGAAGATACCGCCTTGTCCCCGGCAGTGCGCGATGCGCTTGCAGGAAAGGGTTTGGATCGAGGGGCTTGGGGAAAGATGGTTACCCAAGGGGAGAGGCGGCGATTTAGGGCTTCTACTCTGTTTCCTATTAGGGTGGGAATAGGAAATCCGGGGTATTGATACCAGGTGTTATCTGCTTTGGCGTTTTTAGCCCTTTTTTTTTTTTTTTTTTTTCATTTGTTATGTGTGGACAGCTAGCTATCCATAAATCATCGATAGCTTACGCGATATAAAACAATGCTATCAGAGCACTGTTTGCCCATCAAGGCCAGGTCTCCTGAACCTTCCATTTCCCGTTTTCAATCCAATACACCCACCTGCGCGCCTTCTCATCGTCCTCTTTCAGGTCCAACCGCTCAACAACCTCAGGCACTACAACCCCAACCCTGAAATTCCTCCTAGCAGTTTTCGCGATCCCATCCTTGTTCATGACATCCTCGTTCGGGATCTTAGCACCCTTAACCGCCCCTCCGTTATCCCCCAGCGAAACCGGGGTTCCAGGCGGCGGGTTGGCAAAACTGCCCCGAAGCGCGGGTGTCATGTTCGCGAAATGCATTTGTACTTCTTTCTTCCACGTCCACTCCTTCCCATCCCCCGAGGAGGTAGCAGTATTCTGCAGGACGAGGTATCGCTCGAGCACGTCCGTGACGGCAGGAGTATCATCTGCGTCCTCTTCTGCGAGGAGGTATGACCGCCCGCGCATGCGCCATTGGTTCTGCACCGACTCGAACCAGAACACAGCCTCGACGTACTCCCCGGCCGAGGTGCCCACGGGTTCTCCGGGTTTAGAGGCGGATAGGAGTTCTGAGGTTTTTGTCATGCGCGAGTCTGTGGTGAAGGTTGGCAGGTGGGAGGTGTAGAGTGGTGGGTTGTGGTTTGAGAGGGGGTTTTGGGGGTTTGGCGGGAGGGAGGCTAGGAGACCGCGGTAGATCATTGTCCGGCAGCGCGGGGTCGGAGGATGTGAGGGGGTTTGAGGGGTTTGAGGGTCGTGGAAAGGGTTTAGGGATGGGTGGCTAGGAGGTATGGTGGTTGTTGTCGCGAGGGTGAAGGTGGAGGGTTTGAGGGTTTCGATGTGTGTTAGGAAGAGAGGCTTCCAGAGGGGGTTGGACATCTTGGGCTTGAGGCGGAACGTGATGGTGGTTTGGGAGCAGATGAAAGATAATGATTTGATGTTTGTGGTTGAGGATGCGGGAGTGGCTTGGTGGTGGTTATGGGCTCCTCATGGTTATGGTGGACGGATGACGGCATAGCTAGTTGCTCGTTGCATGGTCACCCAGTTTCACAACTCTTGCTTGTCACTTTTCAACTCCTTTCCAAAAACAACACTTGATCACTCAACCCATGCAAATCTACGGATTGTCAATAGCAATAAAAAAACACTTGATTGGCACGAATTATATATTAACAAGGAGAGATATTAGTATACATCTTCCGATCCATCCAACCGTCCTATCCACCCTTTTGCAAATCCCACATTATCATAACCCCACCAAAAGTAAAAGATCAACCTGCGCTAACATGCGAACTACCGTACACGACAGATAGCAAAAAGAGAATAGAGAAAGGAGGAGAAAGTATAGAACTTCAATGCTGATCACAAACACCTAAAACTGGAACGCAATGACCAAGGCAGCACCAATAACCGCGGCGAGTGTAGCCGGGAAAAGACCTGGCGCAGCGCCCGGCGAGACGGTGATGTTGGTCGGGGCACTTCCGCTCTTAGGCAGGCCAGTAGTGGTGGCGTTTGCATTCTTGGAGACACCCGCGATTGTGCTCGAGACGACCGAAGGAGCCGGAGCACCACCGCTCGGGACAGAGTAAGTGATGAGTGTGGTGAGGCCAGCAGGGACATTAGTGGTAGAACCAGGTCCTGCCGGGGGCTTGGTTGTCGACAGGGTGGCAGGAGCAGTCGGGTAGACCAAGGTAGCATCAGTAGCCGTGACGATAAGCGTAACACGAGGAATAGTGACTGTTTGAGTCAAAGTGGAAGTGATATAGGAAACAATCGATCCAGAGGAAGGTCCAGTGGTGATAGTAGTAAGCGGGCAAGGGACGGTGTTGATGATGGTCTGAACAATGGTGGTGACGGGGACGTTGGGCGGTGGGGGAGGGAGAGTGATGGTTGATGGCAGGCAAGATACGATGGCTGGGTTCTGGGGAATGTAAGGGTGGCAGATACCCAAGAAGTATTCGAGAGATTTGCTGACATCGACGTCGTCCTTGCCCCACGACTGGACACACTCGGAGACCTTGATGACGAATTCTGCGTGAGGGCAGAAGCAGTCGGCGTTGGCGGTGTCGTCGCAGTTGCTGATGAAGAGCCAAGTCTTGAGGCAGCGGGGGAGAGTGGACGGGCACTCGGTTGGTGGGAGAGGAGTTGCGGGGGTGGTAGCGGCTGGCGATGGGGAAGAGACTGAGACGGAACCCTTGACTGTGGAGCTGCCGGCGGGGACAGGAATACTGCTAGACCCAGCGGGAATCGAAGATCCGGGAGTGGAGGCACCAATACTACCAGTGGGACTTCCAGTAGAAACAACAGGCAAATAAGTCGAAGATCCAGTGCTCACAGCAGGGCCAGTGGTGGATCCAGATCCAGCAGGAACAGAGCTGGTCGAACCAGGAGGAACGATGGTAGTACTGGATGGACAGTCCTTTCCTCCCTTGCCAGGGACACAGCTTGAGGTAGCATATGGAGAAGAAGTGGTAGTACCAGGGCAGTCAGATCCGTAGCAAGGAATCGAGGTCGAACCAGGAGGAACGGTGGTAGTACTGGATGAACAGTCCTTTCCTTCCTTGCCAGGTACACAGCTTGAAGTAGCATGGGGGGAAGAAGTGGTAGTACCAGGGCAGTCAGATCCGTAGCAAGGAACTGAGGTCGAACCGGGAGGAACGGTGGTAGTACTAGTACTGGATGAACAGTCCTTTCCTTCCTTGCCAGGAACACAGCTTGAAGTAACATGGGGAGAAGAAGTGGTAGTGCTAGTACTGGATGAACAGTCCTTTCCTTCCTTGCCAGGAACACAGCTTGAAGTAACATGGGGAGAAGAAGTGGTAGTGCTAGTACTGGATGAACAGTCCTTTCCTTCTTTCCCAGGAACACAGCTTGAAGTAACATGGGGAGAAGAAGTGGTAGTACCAGGGCAGTCAGATCCGTAGCAAGGAATCGAGGTCGAACCAGGAGGAACGGTGGTAGTACTGGATGAACAGTCCTTTCCTCCCTTGCCAGGGACGCAGCTTGAAGAAGCGCCGGGGGCGGAGGTAGTAGTAGTTTCTGGGCAATATTTGCCCTTTCCGGGGATGCAAGAGCTGGTTGTAGAGGCAACTGGGGCAGAGGTAGTAGTTTCTGGGCAGTACTTGCCCTTTCCGGGAATGCAAGAGCTGGTTGTAGAGGCAACTGGGGCAGAGGTAGTAGTTTCTGGGCAGTACTTGCCCTTTCCGGGAATGCAAGAGCTGGTTGTAGCGGCAACTGGGGCAGAGGTAGTAGTTTCTGGGCAATACTTGCCCTTTCCAGGAACGCAAGAGCTGGTTGTAGAGGCAACTGGGGCGGAGGTAGAAGTTTCTGGACAATACTTGCCCTTTCCGGGAACGCAAGAGCTGGTTGTAGAGGCAACTGGAGCAGAGGTAGAGCTGCCTGGGCAGTCCTTGCCCTTCCCGGGAGTGCAGGCAGACGAAGTGGTAGTTGAGCAAGGCTTTCCGGGCCCACCACATGATGGGATGGTGGTGGTTGGAACGGGAACGCTAGTGGTGGAAGTATTACACTCGAACTTGATCTTGTGGAAACCGAGATTGCAAGATTCCTTTTTGGACTTCTGGGGAAGCTTGACCTTCACATTCTTCGCGCCACCACACTGGTCGTTCTTGACAGTGGTACCAGCCTTGTTGCACTTGCTCACCTTTTTACAGGTGGAACCGTCAGGCATGCCATAGTGAAATTCAACTTCGGTATCGTCATCATCATCGACCGAAACATCTATCTCACCAATGGAGAAAGACTTGTCGCAGCTGATCTCGTTGGTGAAATCGTCCTTCTTAACATTGGCCTCGATGCATTTGCTCTGTAGAATTCGTTAGCTTTGCGCTTTCGATTCGTGCTAGAAGCTGGCAATATTTACCTTAAATGTTCTACCCTCAAGGTTGCGTTTGCCTAGCTTGTCTGTGCAGGACCAACCCTTGAAGTTGTAATCTTTGTACTTGCTGAAAGGACCCGTCGGCAGGTCCTCCCAATCGAAGCCATTCCTTTCGTCCTCTGTGCAATCATTTTTGATATTCGTTGGGCAAGAGTAGGATTCTTCGTCACGCCAACTCTGTACAATAACAAATTCATCAGCTATCAGTTCAACTCTCTAGCGCCGCCACCGTCACCACGTTGCAGCACGTACCGTTGCAGCCACACCCTGTAGGAGGATGAGCCCAAATATAGTGAATGTGCTTCCGGTTCGCATTGTGATTATAATATATGAGAAATTGGTCTTTGAAGACCAGCGGGTATCAAGTAGACAATGATTGAGTCTGGAAGAAGGAGAAAAAGAAAATTCAAAAAAATCTTTACGAGCGGGAGTAAACTGAGCGAGTGATGGTGACTAGCACTTGTAAAGAGTGACCAAAATGAAACAAAAACACATGTATATAAATGATGGAAAAGGGGAAAAATAATGAATGGCACTACGCTAGCCCAAGGGGATGCGATTGTAGATATCGAGGGAACGACTAGAGAATCAAGTAGGGCGGTAGGAGGGGGGGGGGGGGGATTTTATACATCACGACTCCTCAACCACCAACGAGTTGGTCGGGAGTACGAGTAATAGCACGGTCCATCCTACCCCCCCCCCCATCCAACCAGATAACCTTGAACCAATCCTGGTTGAAAAAAGAAAAAGAAAAAGGATTCCACAAGGGAGGGAAAGGTTCACAGTGAACCCCAAGCCATGCAGATTGGTTTGGTTTGGTTTCCTTCCTAATCATGTCTCTCTGGGCGTTTCGAGGATAATCAACGGAATCCGACTGAGGATATTGCACTTGGGGGCGTCCCTCGATTCGCTCCGGGCCAGTTGATGCCTACGTTTCAAGTGATGCAAGTAAGTTGGGTTGAGCTGAACGAACCTTCTTTTCTGTTCCGTACCTGGATTCTGTGGCCACCCAACTGAACCAATCAACGTTATTATACAAGTGCTTGAACGAGTGCCAAACAAGGCACCAGACAAGAATAGCCTAAGATGTTGGAGGGGAGGGGGGGGGTTCTTGCTTGTAGGGTTAGCGCTTACAAGTTACCTTTTGGGTTATGTTCCAGGGGCAAGATGTAACATATTTCTCCGAATTGAGTAATCTGTGGATGGGAGCATGTCTCGATTGGGCACTTGGAGGAAGAAGGTTCAGTAATAATCGGTTGAACTACTCGTACTGTACTACCAGTCCCTCCCCCCTACCAGTTCCCCC
>QFET01010840.1:0-24629 GCA_003316355.1 Tuber calosporum | reverse complement strand
TAGGGAATGGAACGGTAAAGAGGTAAAGTAATTGTATAGGAAAGAACTTAGATGGTTGCATGAAGAGTCCTAACTACAGCTCGCTTAGAGGTCCTTATATAGGCACTCTTCCCTCAACCCTAACCCTGGTGACTCATACCTGTGAGTCACATGACCTCTATGACTCATAGTAAGACATAGTATGAAATCCATCAGCTGACTCCTCTGAGTCGACTGCGCCGCGTGCCAACCAATCATAACTCATATAATAAGTCATGTGCCCTAAAGTGGTCACATGCGCGAAACCCATGACTCATAGTGTCAGTCATGTGCGACAATCATTACATCATATGACTCACAAATGTGAGTCATGAGCATGATCAACCAATAACAACATAACAATGATTGCACAAGTGTGCATCATGTGAAACCCCATGACTTCTAATGAGTCATAGTGCGAAATATAACAACCTTGTGACTCATAACTATGAGTCATGCGAAATTCTGCCTTGCTTAGTCACCAATCGTGACAGGAGTGCATGAAATTGACATTATCAACAACTATTCTAGTCAACTCGCACTGCAAAGCATGACACAATAAGGCCGTAGTCTGATAAAGAAAATGACCATTAATCTTGCCCAAGAATCCATCATCCATTGGGTCTCTTGTTTTCTTACCTGAATTAAATTGTGTATATATGACACCTTAAATCTTTGTGGCTAGGAACTCATCCTCCATCTCCTCTACAAACCCACCGATTGAAATCTCAACACCACAAGAAATCATTACCACTTTCGTTTCGACTCAACCTCACACTTTGGCCATGCCAGGGGGTGGGGATTTGTCTTAATGATTCCCTCCTCTCCGTGCTCACAAAGGTCTACCCCTTTGAGTTTCCTCTCTGCTCTTCTGCCCTATTTGTTGATGATTCCTCTCCTTTTCCGCGCTTTTGTTTTGCCTCGCTTTGATTTTTGCTCTGCCTCGCTTAAAGTTTGCACGGTTGGGAATTTCCTCTGACCTCCCTATATGGCTTGGAGATAGGGTTGTAGTAAGGGGAAACATTCTACAGGCCTACAGTTGCTTTGGCACTCTAATGGTCGATTCCCCCACGGGCACCTTGATGAGGACTGACTAGATGGCCACGCACACGATTCCGTTGATCCTTGAGGCTACCCCTCCTCCACCCTCACCTCCAGACGGTTGATTGGCTGGCACTCTACTGCTCACCTAGCTGGCAACTTACCTCCCCCCCTAAGCTTGTACCTTACTACCACCCCCAGGCTGACACTCCGTCCTCTGGTCTCAGCACTGGACTCTGCCACAAGCTGGCTTCACTTCTTTAGTTTCCTCTTCTGATGGGGCCCCTTTCCACCCTCGGTGCCGGGCTATATGCCCACAGGAATGTCTTCCTACTTTGTGCCCTTGCCGGCTTCTTATAGGAGCTGGAACTACGTGTGTCTGGTACCTAGGCCTTTGGTTTGACTTCGGTCTTAGGTGTTGGGGTTTTCTTGTTTTGTGTTCACATATGTTGCATATGGCTGGTTCACTGTCGGGTCTTGGAGTTGTTTTCATGTTGGTTTTGTTGGCTCTCTGGTTGAGATTACTGCGTGACGGCTTGTTAGGATAGTTTTTTACACCGGTTGGGTCAGGCTTCCCTTACGCTTTTTCGATAGCTTTCCGGGGTCAGGGCAGGGGTGGAGGTTTGTTTACTGCTATAGCTAGCACTGCATGTAGATTCTGTACCTTAAATATTAATAAAAACTGAATTAATAATAATAATGATATGTGGCTAGGAACTTAAGAGAAATTATCTGGAGGCTATTTTAGGCAAATTTAGTCCTGCTGCAGACTGGAAAGATGGTCAAAAAAGGGTAGCAAGCATACATTATACCCAGTTGGTGGGCAATTAAACTAGTCTTTCTCTAGTAAGTACTCTACCATTTATGCACAGTCTATAGGATCCCACACATTAATCTTATAGAGTTCTGTTACAGCCCACTTTGAACATTACAGATACTGGGACCTACTTGCACTATTCTTTGCTCGAATCTGCGAATTTTTGCCTGGCCGCCATTGTGTTTAGCTATTCCAGTTTATGAAAACTTACCTGTTCATTCGAGGCCGTTGTAACCTGGGTAAATTTGTAAAACCCTACTCCTTGCAGGAATTATGTGAACATATATGAACTATTTTGGTCAGGGTAACTGGGTACAGAAATGGATGCGTGAATAGTGTCGAGTCCCACATTAACTTATAGGCTCTAATCTGCATGGTAAGCTCAATCCCCACAGCAATATTTCATCTGCATATGTTTTGTAGTTGACTGCTTGGCTAAATTCTTGAAATCCCAAGGGTAAATGACTAGGTATTGGAGTAGGTGTTTTAAATAGATTTTGTCCAGAGGCCGATCCCATGGTTGGTATAGATAATCAATTTTGACTAAGTAGTAACAGCTCTGAAGTTTTCTATCATGGAATTCTGTGTAATCCTTGCAGCTCTCAAGTTCTGGGTAAATATCACAGTCATTCTAGATCGTTAAGATTTGAACTTTCATGGAGTTATGAGTATTGATGCCTTGTGGTCTTCTGCAAGGTCTTTGTAATCTGCACCCAGTTCTATTAAGTCCACCTCTTTACTCTCTCCACACTGACTACTATTATCCTCATATTCTCAATTATACAAGTCCATACTTTCATCTCCTGCCTTTAGACTTTGGCCTCTATCATGATGCTAAACAGCCAGTTGTGTATGAAGTCCAGAGGGAGGCAATCCCAAAGCTGATGTCCCAGAACTGGCGGACTCACCAGATGTAACGAAATGCAAAGTCGATAGTGTTTCAGTCAATACCTCCTTAAATCTAAATTTTCTGAATAGGTCCTCCTTAGACATCTCCTTATTTCTGTTTCTGATAAACGGACGGACGCAGTCTTCTAGCGTTGGGCCAGGAATGTTGTGGCATTTTAATAAGGTAAATAGAGGCATCATTAGATTTAGGAGTATTGCCAAATATTGGTTGTTTCAGGGAGAGTATCATATTTGCTGATATCTGAGTCAGTATTAAGGAGGTTTTGTTTAGGAGATAGAAAATGTATGCATGCCTTATTATAGTAGGCTCATATTCACTTATTGTTACTCACTTTCCAATCAATTACCACTGTCTATTTTTGACTGAAACTATACTTGCATGTTTTGGCTATTGCCTAGAGATGAAGGATTAGATTCAACTTACGTGGTAGGAGTTGGTGCAGTGAAGGCAGTTTAGGATATGCCAAGTGGACTATTCTAGGTCAGATATAGTAGCCCTGAAAACTTTAACAAATGAGGTCATGATTCTGATACGCTAATCTAGTGTGCAGCTATGGATAAACTAAGAGGGTATTAGATAAAAAAAAGCATAGGCGAAATGATATTAAGAGGGTTATTCTATGTAAAAAACAAGGAGGGAAAAATAGTTAACAAAGTTCTGAAAACAAGACAACAAGGCAACAGAAAGAGCACAGGCACCAACCCCAGTCAAAGTTAACTTTCAGCTACAATTTCTCCACCTACCCAGACTTTAATCCCACAAACAATCTGGCCATGGATCCCTAACGCCGGTCCTCTCACATCCTTCCCTCCTCGACTTGGCCCCCATCCCCATCTTATTTCTCCTCCTCCTCCTCAGAATGGACAATAGGTTGGATCAGGTCTTCCCAGTTATTCCGAATACAGAAAGAATGGCACTCCTAAGTAGTAGTTCTTTTATTGCCGTTGTGATAATGGTAACGGAAGAGAAGATACATTGCTTTCTTCAGCAGGCTCAATCCCCTCCAGTTGTAGACCAGGCAGATAACTACGAGTATCAGCATGTTGGAGTCTGCCAACTGCTTTTCCGGAGGCTCGTACATTAAAAGCTTGTTGTACCAGGTAACGCCAAGTAGCTGCCGATATCTACCTCTATGCTGTAACAGGCACTAGTTAGTAAGAACGGTTAGAGAATAGAGCCTAAGCAGTACCCTACTATCTCTTTGATGTCTAAGGGAGACCTGCTGAGAGGCATAGACAAAGAGAGTACAATAAATGGGTTTATCGAGTGAAGGGTAACAATAGGATCACTGTTCAACTAACTGTATTCACTGTATAGGCATCTGTGTGAAGTCTGATGACTCTAGCTAGGCAGGAGGCCACTCTATTATACATGAAATTTTCCTACCATGAGCTGAGGTTCTGGAAACCCCCACCTAGTATCATTTCTGGTAAGTGTACAGCTACTGGAATCCTGTGGCCCTGCCAGAATCCTGAAAAGCTAGGGGCTTTTCCACAATACTGCCTCTATTCTACCGCCATTATACATGACCTGTCCTTTCCTTGGAACTCCTGGAGCACAATCTTCCCAATCCTCCAAAGCATACATTAGGCAGTTTGCCGACATCTGTAGATTCCCGTAGATAAATCAAATATTAAAGATATCAAATCAAATAAATGTAACCTAACAATAGAAAGGCTAACGAAAGTGGTAACTGAGGTATCAGACTATCTATACATGTTATATTCCCCCTATCTGAACCAAATATATCTTTTGCAAATGCCATAGGACTTATTGCCACTCACCCAAAGCCTTAGTATAGGGTCATCATGAGTGTTGAAGAAGCTGTCATCTGAGCCTGCAGAATCGTATTCCACAATATTATAGGATTGCCACAAACCGTTAGGTACTATGGATCTTGGACCAAATATTGAAGAAACCTCCACAGGCTCCCAAGAGGTCCTGACATCGTGAGTGGTGATATTAGGCATCGGTTCTGTGCTGTGAGTTTCTTTCCAATATTCAACTCTGATATCCATTGAATTTTCCTGGTTCTCAATAGGTTCCCAATAGTCATCTGTCCTCTCTAACCCTTTCCAGTGTACCAGGAATTTGAGTCTGTTATTCTGTAGGCGATAATCCAGTATCTCCTCTGCTTCCCATTCTTCTCCATTGTTAATGAATATAGCGGCCGGCCTATCCATTATCTTTGATACCAACCTATTGGTATCGTTTTCATGGTATTTCTTTAGGTATGAGATGTTAAAGTATAGCTCCTAGCACTCCATTCTATTAGACAATTCTAGCTTGTAGTTATTGCTACTAGAGTTATACTCTAGGACCTCAAAGGGTCCAAACCAGCAATTCTATTTCTTCCTGGATCATTCAGGGTCAGAGGTATAAGGGCGCCCTCTAATAAAAACTCTGCTGTCAATATTGAATAGTATTGGATAGGGGTTCCTCTTGTTATCTGCTTGCACAGTCTGCTCGAATGTTGCATGCTTTATGGCAATATCAACTTCTCTCCTGTTGGCTTAATGGGCATTCAAATTCTTGTCCACAGCTGGTACTTTGCTGGCGGATCTGAGAACAGTATTGAAGAGCTTCCAAGGGTGTCAATACAGTGCTTGGTATGGGGAGATTCCTAAATATTCATGAGGGGCGCCATTCATGGCTATTACTATTGTTGGAAGGGCATTTGTAACGCTACTATATATCATTTGTTATGGCATACCGAACCTCAGCCCAGCCAAAGATCCTGAAAGGACATAGCGAGGAATGTTATAATAGGCCTGCCTAGCGGCATGACAACCTGAGGTATATGGTCTAAAGAGATTGCACCTTGGTACTCAGTTAGGCAGGGCAATTGAGCTAGACAGGGTAACCTATCAGCACAAATCTGTCAGGTAATTCTGTGAGACAGGGTAACCAAGTGGTGAAGTTAGATAGGGTAACCTGTTAGACTGTGTAACTGCAGAATGCCAGGAAACCATTGGCAAGTGATATGTAAGCCTTCAGGCCTAGTATGTTCGTGAAGCTAAGTATATCATAGTTGCAGAATCGTGTGTAAACAATTAGGAGGTTACACAGGGCTGTACAGATATGCCAAAGTATATTACACAGACTTCAGACGTGATTTAGAGCATGCCAGTTGCAAGTTATCCTACCTTAGGGATCTTGGATAAAATCATAGATCTAAAGTTACCTTACTTTCAACATTACAAGAATCCGGAAAATGATTAAAGCTCCCATGTGGTAATTTGACGTGGGTTGGCAAACTACCATCATTGTAGGTGGCTAAGTGTGAGAGTTGGTAAATGCTAATTATCCTAGGCCCATAGAGGGTGTCCTATAACACTGCATTAGTCGCCACGTTTCTGCAGAGAAATCGTTTTGGCAGGGTATAAAAGGGGTAAGGCGAAGGTAGACCTGGGGCAAGCTCCTAGAATTGACACCAGATGTCGCTCCTCCGGTAACCTATGCACCTGATATACCTATTGAATGTATGGGAGTCTCAGAGAGGGCTATCAGGGAGTGGGGAACGAACAGTAGTTTGTTCGGAATGAACTCTACTGTTAAAAGCAACAAACCCCATAGGACCATACCATAACCGAGAGACATTACAGCACTCTGTGTGCATTCACTCTTATTACGGCTAAGTTAGTTAATGAACTATTGGCCATGGGTAGGGCCCAATTTAGCCAACATGGTAGTGCCACTTGCGGGGGTGGCTCATTAGTCACAGGAAATGATGCCAATAGGTTGAGTAAACCTAGTTGACCAGTATGTTTGCATAGATAGAAACGCCACAGCGTAACAGAGCCTTAACATAGATAATGAGTCCCATGCAGGCTTGACCATAGGCTACAGACTAGGCGAAGATCGGAATGGGTTGTCTCTTTTGCCAATATAATTGAGATGTATAGCAGAAAACCAATCAGATTAATAGGACTCTGTATATCTGTACGATCCGTAGGCTACGGCAGGTAATTCTACAGTAGCCAGTCCTTAATAACCCTAAGGGCAGAAGGGTGCTCTAGCATATTGGGAGTAAGGATAGGTGTCGATGGCCTTCATAATTCTACGTTTATAAATACAATCGGCACTCTACTTTAATAAACACAATTGGCCTTCGACTCTGAAAAACCAACTATTCATGCCAAGGTTGTAGCTAGTTGCCTCGACCCCAAAACATTAGCAAGCTCACAACCGGGTCCACTCAAAAGAGTACAGGACAGTTCTACGTTATTAGACAGCTCTGTGTCAGTTTGTTAGTTGCCATAGCAATGTGGTGAGAAAGTATAACTTGAGGCTGTGAATATATTACTAATTCTCTAAATACTAGTAGTTTCAAATTAAAACTAAATACTTTTTAAATTAATGGTAATTTATTATATACCATATGTGTCCCATATTGGATTGGTTGTATTAGTAGATAATATTAAAGTACATCCAGTTTTGGAATCTGGACTTTTTAGTTGATCCCAGTAACTATAAGTTGAGATATTTTCTTTTTATACACCTGAAAGCCTAATACTTTCATCACGTTTGCATTTATTTCCTTAAGGAAACTCTGGTGCTCATGGTGTGCAGCATACTTCTTTACATTTTGAGCCTGCCTCTGTACCTTTTCAGCTTTCTCAACAGCCAAATCCTCTTTCTGTTTCACTATTTGACATGCCTCAGAAGTATAAAAAATACAACCCCTTTGGACATGTCTCTTGCTCTGAGCCCTACATCTCACAATCCTTCCCTGCTATGCAGTCTGAGTATGTTCCATATGCTCTATAGCTAAGGTCCCTCTTAGGGCTTAAACCAACCCACCTTGAAGAACCAGTTTAAGTTTATACAGAAAGGAAGGGGAAAGGTTTGAAATATCGCGAAGTTGTTCATCGACTTGTTTCTTAACATTTGCAATGGCAAGTGGAACCGATGAAGGGGCCAACAGGACAGGAGTACTAGGTAGGGTGACATTATCATCTGCTTCACGTAGCTTGAGAAGGACAACCTCTGGGTTGTAAGGAATAAGGCCAGACGCTCAGAAGGCTGATACGATTGTTGATAATTTAATAGTTTGCTGATGTATGGAATCAATATGGGGTAAGAATTCCACTTTATCAAAGTCTTCACAACCAGTTCGGGTTGCTGATTCAATAGCTTCAGCATGGTAATGGATATATAGTTGAAATACAAACACATCCAATGGTTGTAGAATATGACTGGTATATGGAGGAAAGCAAAAGACCACAATCTTGTGGCTATCACAACAGTCAATAAACTGTTTGGTACAGTGTGAACCATACCCATCAAGGTGAAGTCACCTATGGCTACCTATCTGCCTCTTAAAGGTAAACCTTTCGAAATGTTCTAGCTACCTTATATACAATTCATTATTGTAGTAGCTAGTCTCTGAGGTTCCAATTAGGTACTCATTAGGAATCGAGGTTGTCACATACCAATATCCTTTGTGAATTACACTGGGAATAATCATCATTAGGGGTAGGACTGTTCCATCTCTGCAAATGGTTTCGCATAAAGAAACGAGTACGCGGTTTGTGAAGCTACCAAGATTTGACTGACAGTTTGGATCTTGCATTATTATCCTCTGGTCTTTTCCAGTGGCAATACAGAACCCTGTCTCATCGAAGTTGTAAATGTCTGCTCCGTTGATGCTATATTGCTTACAAACCATGTAAAACTTGTTGAACCAGCTACAAATATCGTCTGTCTGGTGAGCATTCTGGCAGTTTATGTCTATTATTTGCTACTTGAATATGAAGTATTTTGGATGTCATTTCAGAAACCTTTGTATCTATTTAACACTAATAACAGGGCCCAGGGAAGGGCCAGAATGAGCATTTTTCAATTTTATATTAGCTGCTCCAGCAACCAGTTGCAAGTGAGCCCTAGTTCCAACAGAATCAAGACTATAAAGGTATTGACAAATGGCAACCTCTTGGTCTTCAGTTGGTGTACGATTTGTAGAAGGAGATTGCTGTTTCCATTGGCAACCTTGCCATCGTTTCCTAAGACTTGATTTAGAAACCTTGTATTGGAGAGTCATGGAAGCTATATGGGGATAATCTTCCCTAATCTCTATAAGGAAGTGCAAAGCAGCTTGAATTCTAACTTCAATCTCTGGATAGGGATCAACCTGCTGACTGGGGAACTTAAAGGATTCTGAAGGGGGCATGATGAATAATGATATTGTTGATATTGTTCAAAATGTGAACTCTAAAGGCACTATCTATTGTATGTGGATAATACTACGTGACTGGGAGGGGTGATTCGTGGCAGGCAAAGCGAGGAGGGAGATAGTAGGTGAGAATATTGGTAGGAGTTCTGGTTCTTAATTCTCTAAGCGATGTGGGGATTTTTTATTATTAATTCAGTTTTTATTTATGTTTAAGGTACAGAATCTACATGCAGCGCTAGCTATGGCAGTAAACAAACCTCCACCCCTGCCCTGATCCCGGAGAGCTATGGAAAAAGTAGTAAGAGAAGCCTGACCCAACCGGTGTAAAAAACTATACTAACAAGCCGCCATGCAGTAATCTCAACCAGAGAGCCAACAAAACCAACATGAAAACAACTCCAAGCCCCGACAGTGAACCAGCAAAATGCAACAAAAGAGAACACAAAACAAGAAAACCCCAACAGCTAAGACCGAAGTCAAACCAAAGGCCTAGGTACCAGACACACATAGTTCCAGCGCCCATAATAAGCCAGCAAGGACACAAAATGGGAAGACATTCCTCTCGGCATATAGCCCAGCACCAAGGGTGGAAAGGGGCCCCCTCAAAAGAAGAACCTAAAGAAGCGAAGCCAGATTGTGGCAGGGCACAGTGCTGAGACCAGGGGACGGAGTGTCAGCCTGGTGGTGGTAATATGGTACCAGCTTAGGGGGGGCAGTAAGGTGCCAGCTAGTTGAGCAGTAGGGTGCCAGCCGATCAACGGTCCGTAGGTGAGGATAAAGGAGGGGTAGACCCAAGGAGTAACGGAATCGTGTACGTGGCCATCTAGGCAGTTCACATCAAAGTGAGAGTGGGGGAATCGACCATCAGAGTGCCTGAGCAACGGTAGGCCTGTAGAAGGTTTCCCCCTACTGCAACCCTGTCTTCCAGCCGTATAGGGAGGTCAGAGGGAATTCCCGACTCTGCAAAAGTTAAGCGAGGCAGAGCAAAAGCTAACCGAGGCAAAACATAAGCGGGGAAAGGAGAGGAACCATCAACAAAGATGGCAAAAGAGGAGAGAGGAAACTCAAAGGGGTAGACCCTAATGAGCACAGAGAGGAGGGAATCATTAGGACAAATCCCCGCCCCCTGGCATGGCCAAAGGGTGAGGATGAGGCGAAACGTAACTTGTGATGAATTCTCGTGGTGTTGAGATTTCAATCGCCGGGTGTGTAGAGGAGACGCAGGATCCTAAGCGATGTGGGGACTAACTGTCATATTTATACACAAGTGATAACCCATACAAGCGAGAGAAATATAGGGAAACAAATGTAAGAAACATAAGTGCAAACATAGTTTGACCCTGAAATCCTGCTAAGGAAATCCCAATAAATATGCATAAATCTAAGATGGTGTGAGCGGAATATTAGGAATAATTATGAGATACTATGACCGAGATTGATGCATAAACCATGCATAATCAACTGTGAAAACCCGAAACCAGATAATAAATAAACGCAAGAAAATCCCCAAAAATATCCTGAAATAATAATGAAATCCCTATAATATGTCCTAGCTATCGTAATGTAAGCAGTGTACAGGTGGAACCGAATTACAAACTAAGTATGAGAAATATACGGTAGTAACATGAATTATACATAGGAGATAATGGTAAATTTCAACACTTCCGCATATTATCTACAGCCCAATAGTTAGACCATTCGCTCATGTGCTCGCTTCGCTAGCATTTTAGTGCTGATGTCAGCACGGATGTTAACTGATTCAACCTTAAGGAGAAGGAACAGATTATCGCTTACAGCTTCTAGAGTGATGAAGTAAGCGACAGCGAGGTGCTTTCCTGGAACGTTAATCTGGGGGTTGATAGCAAAGAAATTTACACCGGTATTATCAATGTGCATAGCGATGGGAGCGTGTAGGCGAAGGTCATGGAGACCTGTAAGAAACCAGCGGATATGGCGTGTACCGTAAGACATCGCAACCAATTCTTCTTTGGTAGTTGATTTTGCGCCGTAGGATTGTTTCTTTGAGAAGCAGGAGATATAACAGGTATTGAATAGAACTATGTACCTGAGGTAGACCTTTTGGTATCAATATATCCTGTAAAGTCAGTGTCAATATAACATCGATAGCGTTTGTTGTGGTGTGAGGATAAAATAAGCCATGATTCCGAGTACCCTTAAGGTATCGGAAGAAGTGTTTAGCGGCTACGATGTGTTCTTCGGTAGGGCAAAGCAAAACTTTGGGAGAAATGAACTGCTATACGCCAAGTCGGGTCTTGTGCCGGTAACTAGACACATGAGTGATCCTATCATCGATTGGTATAGTGTAACTTGATCTTTTAGTTGTTCCTCGGTGCCTTTCGTAAGTAAAATGACTTTTGGTAAGGGTGTGGATACCATGTTTGAGTTAGACATTACAAAAAGAGAGAGGATGGTTTCAATGTAAAGTTCCTGGGTAAGAGCAATACCATCTGGTGTATAGGTGATATGTAGGCCAATTAGAAATGAGGCTTCCCCAAGGTCCGAAATCTCAAATGCCATTTTCCAGTCTTTGATGAGGGTCGTAAGGTAGGGGGTATCTGCTGAATGTATTGCAATGTCATTAACATAGAGCGAGATATAACTGTCACGGTTGTTGTGGATGAACATGCAGGGGTCTTGGTGTGATGTGGTGAAATCATTGGGGGTTAAGAATTTTGTGAAGAGAGCATACTATTCGTTCGCTGATTGCTTAAGTCAGTAAATGCATCGGTTAAGTTTCCATACTTTGTCTCCGTCACTGAACCCAGGTGGCGGTCGCATGTAAACTTCTTGTTTTAATTTACAGTAAAGGAAACCGGATTTGATGTCAAATTGTCAAGGTTGCCACTTGTGTCCCGGACCTAACGCTAGAAAGGATTAGAGTGATTCATATTGAATGAGGGGAGTGAAAGTATCTTCGAAATCGAAGCCGGGTGCTTGAGAGAATCCTTTGGCAACAGCTGTTGGTCGTTATCTTTCCAAAGTACTTTCAGCATTCTTTATAGTTTTAAATACCCACTTACTTCCAACGACATTACGTCTAACTAGTTTATCAACAACTTCAAAGGTTTTATTCTTCTTTAGCGCGTTGATCTTATCGTTCATTGCCGAGGCCTATCGTTCCCTAAGCGAGCTCCTTACAGCTTGCGGTACGATCAAGGATGCTCGTCACGAATTTCGTCATTTGCAAGCCCAGCGCGTAGTCAACGCTGTTGCTTGTAAGAGGAATGTCGGCGATTAGAGATCCTTCCAGATGTCCTAGATGGCATCGTGGGTTGTTCAGCTTCCTCATGTTGTTGGTGAAGGTGTTGATCTGCTACCGGTAGGGTCATGGGTCTCTTGGGTAAGGTTGGAGAGGGTGATCTAGGTGGGTAGTCTAAAGCGCTTTCTGTCATAGCAATTCCTTGGTCAATTGGTAAATTGTTTTGTCCCAGTTGGTCCTGGTCCGATGGCTTGTCTATTGTAACTGGTAGGCGGGATGGTAGGTAGACATTTGTGTGGGTTCTTTTAGCAAAGAGTAGTTCCATGGGTTGTCCAAGCGGTATTATCGTCTTAGTTTTCCAAAGGATCTACGGAGTTTCCCAAACTTTCTGTTCTCATGGAACATATATGCCCTGTATTTTATGGGAAGATGTGTAACCAATAAGGTATCCTTTGATTGCCCGTGGTAATAGTTTTATTCCAGGTTTTCTTTACTCCTATGGTAGGTGAACGAAACCTTTAGTCCAGTAGGGGCGTAGGTGGTTGATCGACGGTTTCATATTGTAGAGAGATTCATAGGGCGTCGATTTTCCTATGGATTGGTTAGGGAGTCAATTCTGATAATAGACGTCAGTTGTGGTAGCTTCGGCCTAAAGAGCCAGAGGGAGACCTGTCAACTTAGAACAAGTAGCGATAATAATTGTTCCGTAGTATCCTACGGCGATGCCATTAGATTCATGAGAATAAGGTGGCGTACGGTCATGTGTAATACCATACTTCTCTAAGAGTGTCAGCATAAGGGCATTAACATACTCGCCTTCATTATAGGTTCTGAATCTTTTAATGATGGTATTATCTTGAGTGTGACGAGCAAGGATGAAACTCATAAACAGTTTGACCGGGTCGGATTTAGCATGAATAGGATAAACCGAAGCGTATCTAGTGCAGTCATCAATGAACGTAACATAGTAGTTGGAGTTGGCGAAGGATGTCTTAGAAAGTTTTCCGCTAAGGACGCAGCGAATTAACTCGTAGGAAGTGCCTCAGCGCTCGGCGGGTAATATTGGTGTAAGTTTTCCTTTAGAGCTTTTAGATGTGCTGCAAGTTTCGTATGGCCAATCTTTTGGAACGTTGGGGATTGGATAATCGTCAGACCAGTTATTGTTCTTAAGGTAGTCGGGCTAGAGATGTCCAAGGGCTTCATGCCCCTGTTGGTAAGTCATCTTCTTTGCAGACTCTTTCTCTTCTTGTACAATATAATCTTATCTGTCAAATCTTCCCCAGATAACCATCGCTTTATTATCCCTAAGAATATATATATCCGGTTCAGAAGTAGTCAAAGAAAACCCATTATCCCAAGAATCAATTGAACAATATAATAACAAATTACATAAACCCACACTTGGAACACAAAGAAGACATTCAAGGAAGACAGGAGACACATGACCTGTAGATGTTATGGCCAAGATCTTAAATGTACCGTGGCCGCATCACTCAATTACTAAGTTATCGCCCAACGTAATGCTGCCTTTCTCTGTCTTGAAGTTTATAAGAAGGTATAGGTTATTTGTCATGTGTGAGCTTCCACCTGTATCTATAACCCATTAAGGGTATGAAGGTTTCTTTGTAGTGCTTCGGAATGACGATAATATACTGACCGGCTTGGGAGTCTCTTCCTTTCTGATCTTAGCCGTGTTACTGGCGTTTCCTACTTTGTTCCTCAGGTGTGGGGCCTTGAGTTTTGATAACTCATTCCAAGTATGTCCTTCGCTTCGAGCGGTAGGGTAGGGCTTTTGGCAGTAGGTGCATTCTTTGGTAGTGGCCGGCGATCCCTTTCATTGAGGTTCAGTGCTTCATTCCTTTCCTTTTCCTTAATATCAGTACTTTTATACGCTTTGTTTTCTGCCGAGCTACTAGTGGAGAGAGTTTTCAAGTGTAGCAATTGATCATTGACATAATCGTAGGTAAGTTCCTCCTTGGTTTGGAGGTTATCTACAATATTATTGATCAATTGAGGAAGGGAATACAGGAGTATAGCTGCCTTAGCCTCAGGTGACTCAAATACTTCTTTAATGACGAAAGGTAGTTTGTATCGGTCGGTACTGGATCAAGAGGAGCCGCATAGATGTATTCAATTCCATTAGGTATTGTAGGTATTGATGTCATCGGAGATGGGTTCCAAAGCATGTACTTGGAATCCAAGACTTTATTGACTTGGTCGAAAAAAGAGGAGGTATTTTCTCAAGCAAATTTACCCTCAAGGGCGATCCATATTTTGGTAGGAGTTTTATGGTTTGCCAGGAGGGGTAACCATTGGGAGTAAATGGTGTGGAGAAAGTATGTCGCTGCATACGGGTATCTATAGCGAAAATTATCTAGATCGTCAAAGTCATTTTACTTATCGTTATCATACGCAGTCTCTTCCCTATTCACAATTTTCGAACAGTTAAATAATTCTAAGATATAGATAGAATTTTCTCGCCATGATGGATAGTTTTCGGCAACAGTCATCTTTGGGACGAAGCTGAGTTTGTATCCCGAAGCCATACCACGGCGGGATCTTGGGATGTGCCATTCTGGGGGAAGGGGATTAGATATAGGTGGCACCGGTGGACCAGCTGACGGTGGTGGAGAAGGTTCCGCAGGTGAGGAGGAGGGCAACGGCGGTGGTGCAGGCCTTTTTAGTACAGTGCATGCACGGAAGAGTGAACGACCAGGTGTACCGGTAGGACGAGATAGACCGGCGGTTGGTTGAGGGAGTGAAAAGATGTGACGATGTGGCGGTCTAGCAGGGGTACTTGAAGGGGGTGGAGGTAGAGGAGGAGATGCAACAGGAATGGATTCTTAGATTTCCTCTTCTTCTTCACTGTCTATTCCTCCAAGTTGAGCTGCTGGACCAGTTTGTGATATTTTGGGGGTAGAAATATCTGGCTCAGAAGATGGGTATCTCTTTCAGCACTTACTTCAACCAGTATTAGTGATAGCTGTTCCCTCAACCCAAACTCACTCAAAGCAAGCTTCCTTCCCACTCAAAGCAGGGTGTATTTAAGGGTGTTGGTATGCGGCACAACATTTTTGTTATACAGGTTGAAGGTTAATGGAGGGAAGAAAGGAATTCGCATTGCAACAGGGGAGGAGCTTCCTTTTAAGCAAAGGAAAAGGGGGTAAGGCCAAGGGAATGCCGAGGAATTTTCCGTTTCCGCAACCACAGTTTCTAAGGTAGAGAGGTAAGAGACTTATTCAACTGATTGCTTCGTAGTGAAGGAGGAATTAGTTGAACTGTTGGGTTGTAACATGTAAGTGTATTTCTTATAGAGTAAGAAGGGCCCTGGCTCATAACCAGTTCAAAATGTGAACTCCAAAGGCACAATCTATTGTATGTGGATAATACTACACAAGTGCAAGGGGTGTTGTGTGGTACGCTAAGCGAGGACAGAGATAGTAGTTGGGCAAATTGCTAGGAGAACTGGTTCTTAATTCTCTAAGCGAGGCGGGGATTTTTTTTTTTTTTTTGATTATCTCATATATTCGTTGTTAAGGTACAAGAACGTGCATGGAGCGCTAGCTATGGCAAAAACAAAACCTTAATTCCAAACAAACATCCTCCGCACCCCAGGGATTAAAACCCGTACTCCCAGGACCCTCTGGTATGGGCCTAACCGCACATCTCGCCTACAAGCAAACAAACCCCCAGCTGTCTAATTAGACAACAGGTTGAAAGTAAGAAGCAGGAAAGCAGGAAAGCATAAGGAAAACCCTTGACGAAAACTACAACAAATAAGGGGAAATTGGCCACTACTATTGCACCCATCTAGGCGCCGGCAGGTTGATGATGGACCTGGGATTCCGAGGTAACCAACGGCATTAACACAAGTCCAAGAGACAGTGCAATACTAGGACCAGGCGTAACCGAAGGCAGATTTGACCGTGGGCAAGAGTCGTAAAAAGGGGAGGTAGTAAGGTACCAGCTGAAAAGGAGAGGAACAGTAGGGTGCTAGCCATGGTTGAGGCAGTAAGGTGCCAGCTTCGAGGACGGGGGAGCAGTAGGGTGCCAGCCGATCCACCGTGAGGAGAGGAGAGAGGAGGAGAGGAGGAGGAGGCGTAGACCCAATTATCAGGGTCAGAACCGTGTGCGTACCCATCTAGGCAGTTCTCAAAGAACAGAGAGTGGAGGAATCGACCATAGGACTGTAAAACAACCGTAGGCCTGTTAGGAGTTTCCTCCTACTGCAAGTGTGTCTCCCAGCTGTGTGAAGGTAGGGTGTTGCCGACCGTGCAAATGTTAAGCAAGGCAGAGCAGACAAGCTAAGCGAGGCGACACAAGAGCGGGGAAAGGAGAGGAAACCATCAACTAGGATAGAAAGGAGAGGATGGACTCAAAGGGGTAGACCCTAATGAGTTTGGCGAGGGGAGATGGAGGTAAATAGGTCCACATCCCATGGCATAGCCAGAGGGGGTAGGAACCCGTGTGATGGAGTTGGTGATGATTTCTCGTGGTGTTGAGATTTCAATCGCCAGGTGTGTAGAGGAGACGGAGGATGTAAGCGAGGTGGGGAGTAACTGTCATATTTATACAGAAGTTATAACCCATATAAGCGAGAGAAATATAGGGAAACAAATGTAAGAAACATAAGTGCAAACATAGTTTAACCCTGTGATCCTGCCAAGAAAATCCCAATAATTATTCATAAATCTAAGATGGTGTGGGCGGAATATTAAGAATAATTATGAGATAATATGCGCGAGATTTATACCTAAACCATGCATAATCAACCATGAAAACCCGAACACCAGATAAAAAATAAACGCAAGATAATCCCCAATAATATCCTGAAATAATAATGAAATACCCAATAATATATCCTAGCTGTAGTAATGTAAGCAGTGTACAGGTGGAACCAAAACACAAACTAAATATGCGAAATATATGGTAGTATCATGAAATATACATGGGAGATAAACGGAAATTTCAACTGATATCTAGGGAAGTTATTTGCACTCATCTAAATATTCTCAATCTAACATTTCGCACAAGTATTTATGTTACTCTTGTAACCTATAAAGCCACCTTAAACGGGTACTATATTGCTATGGCAACCGACAAATTGACCTTGAGCTGTCTAATAACATTGTGCTCTCTGGCACTCTTTAGAGTGCCCTGCTTGTAAGCTTGCGAACATTCGTGGGTTACAGCAACCTGCCACAACCTTAGCCCGAGTACACCACGAAACTACCTAAAAAAATTGATCCTACAAACTCATCTAAATCCAAGTCAGGAAGTGATGTGTGAGCTATTAGTTAAACTAGTATTATACCCCGTTTGAGCACCGGCGAAATCAACATTTCACTCTCTCTTGTGGCTAGTTATTAGTTTTACTCGCGCGTAATTTAATTCCTTTTACTTGATTTCTTTTCCATTTATCGCCGCTCGTAATAGATCGCAGGCCTAAACCCTTGATGGGCGTCTCTGGGGAAGGGCTGGTGGTTGGGTCGTACGAGTCAAGGGGTAGGGAAAACTGATTGCAAGATGAAAGTGAAATGTGGATAGTGGAAAGGATGGAGGTGAGTTGTCGATCTTTCTGTTTATCTCCTATGTATATTTCATGATACTACCATATATTTCTCATACTTAGTTTGTGTTTCGGTTCCACCTGTACACTGCTTACATTACTACAGCTAGGACATATTATAGAGTATTTTATTATTATTTGAGGATATTATTGGAGATTTTCTTGCTTTTATTTCTTATCTGGTGTTCCAGTTTTCACAGTTGATTATGCATGGTTTATGCATTAATCTCAGTCATATTATCTTATAATTATTCCTAATATTCCGCTCACACCATCTTAGATTAACCCATATTTATTGGGATTTTCTTGGCAGGATTTCAGGGTCAAACTATGTTCACACTTATGTTTCTTATATTTGTTTCCCTATATTTCTCTCACTTATATGGGTTATCACTTCTGCATAAATATGGCAGTTACTCCCCAACTCGCTTAGAGAATTAAGAACCAGTTCTCCTACCAATCTGCACAACTACTATCTCCCTCCTCGCTTAACGTGCGACTCAACACCCCTCGCACTTGCTTAGTATTATCCACATAGATTAGATTGTGCCTTTAGAATTCACATTTTGAACAGGTTATGAGCCCTGGCCTCTCTTAATCTATAAGATATACGCTTACACGCTTCCACCCCACAGTTCAACTCGTTCCTCCTTGACTATGAAGCAATCAGTTGAACGCGTCCCTTACCTCTCTACCTAAGCAACTCTTATTGCGGAAACGGAAAATTCCTTGGCATTGCCTCCGCGCTACCCCTTTTCTTCGCTTAAAAGGAAGCTCCTCCCCCGTTGCAACGCAAATTCCTTTCTTTACTCCAATTACCTTCAACCCGTAAAACAAAAGTGTTGTGCTAGATATCAAGACCCTTAATTAAACCCTGCTTTGAGTTGGAAGAAAGCTTGCTCTCAGTGAGTTTGGGTTGAGGGAACTGCTATCACTATTACTGGTAGAAGTAAGTGCTTAAAGAGATACCCATCTTCTGAGTGAGAAACTTCTACCTCTAAAATGTCATAAACTGGTCCAGCAGCTCAACTTGGAGGAATAGACAGTGAAGAAGAAGAGGAAATCCAAGAATCTATTCCTGTTGCATATACTCCTCTACCTTCACCCCCCTCATGTACCCCAGCTTGGCTACCACATCGTCCCATCGTTTCACTCCCTCAACCTACAGGTGGTCGATCTCGTCCTAACGGTGCACCTGCTCCTTTACCCTTCCGTGGAAGCACTGCATCAAAAAGGCCTGCACCACTGCCGCTGCCCTCCTCCTCACCTCCGATACCTCCTCAACCGCTGCCACCTGGTCCAGCGGGACAATCTATGTCTACTCCCCTTCCTCAAGACCGGCACATCCACAGTTCCCCCTGTGGAATTGCTCCTGCATACAAACTCAGCTCCGTCCCAAAGCTGACCGGTGCCGAAAACTATCAATCATGGCGAGAAAATTCTATGGATATCTTAGAATTATTTAACTGTAGGAAAATTGTAACTGAGGAAGAGACTGCAGATGATTACGATAAGGAAAATGACTTTGACGATCTAGATAATTTTCACGATAGATACCAGTATGCGGCAACATACTTTCTCCACACCATTGACTCCCATTAGTTACCCCTCCTGGCAACCCATAAAACGCCTACCAAAATAAGGATCATCCTTGAGGATAAATATACTAGAGAAAATACGTCCTTCTTCTTCTGCCAACTCAATAAAGTCTTCGATTCCAAGTACGATGCTTCGGAACCCATCTCCGATCACATCAATACCTACCATACCTTATGGAATTAAATAAAACTACGCTGCTCCTCTTCCTCCTATTCTGACCGATACAAACTACCTTTTGTCTTTAAAGAAGTATTTAAGTCACCCGAGGCTAAGGCAGCTATACTCCTCCGTTCCCTTCCTGAATCGATGAATAATATTGTCGATAACCTCCAAACCAAGGAGGAGCTTGCCTACAATCATGTCTATCATAAATTACTAGACATGAAAACTCCCTCCGCTGCAAGCTCGGTAGATAACAAAGTGTATAAAAGCACTGATGTTAAGGGAAAAGGAAAGGAAAGTAGGACTGAACCTCCCCGAAAGGGATTGTCGGCAACTACCAAGGAATGTACCTACTGCAAAAAGCACTACCCTACCACTCGCAGCAAAGGACATACTTGGAATGAATGTTCAATACTCAAGGCTGCAAACCAGAAGAAGAAAGAAGGAAAAACCGTAACATGGCTAAGATCAGAAAGGAAGAGACTCCCAAGCCGGTCAGTTCATTATCCTCCCTCCGAAGCACCCCCAAGAAACCTTCCTACCCTCAAAGGGTTATAGATACAGGCTCAAGCTCACAAATGCCAAATAACTTAGGCCTTCTTATAAACTTTGAAACTGAGAAAGGCACCATTAGGTAAGGCGATGACTCCGTAATAGAGCCATGCGGCAGTAGTACAGTTAAGATCTTGGCCAAAACATCTACTGGTCATGTGTCTCCTGTCTACCTTGAACGTGTTCTTTGGGTTCCAAGTTTGGGTTTATGTAATCTGTTATCGTGTCATGCAATTATTTCCTTGAGTAATGGATTTTCTTGGGCTAGTTCCAGACCGGATATGTATATTCTTAGGGAGAATAAAACACAGGTTATCTGGGGAAGACATGACGGACAAGATTACGTTGTACAGGAGAAAGAGTGGGCAAAAAAGATGATTTACCAACAGTGGCATGAAGCCCTTGGACATCCCTCGCCCGACTACCTCAAGAACAAAAACTACTTTCCTGATAATCCCATCCCCAAAGTTGCAAAAGATTGGCAATGCGAAACATGCATCACGTCCAAAAGCAGTAAGTGAAAACCTATACCAACATTTCCCGACGAGCGCTGTGATACTCCCTTCGAGTTAATTCACTCCTACATTACCGGAAAGTTTTCCAAGATATCCTTCGGCACCTCCAACAACGATGTTACTTTCATTGATGACTGCACTAGATACGCTTGGGTTTATCCTATTCTTGCTAAATCTGACACAGTCAAAGTGTTTACTAGTTTCCTCCTTGCTCGCCACACCGAAGATAATGCCATTATCAAAAGATTCAGAGCAGAAAATGGAGGCGAGTATGTTAATGCCCCTATGCTAAGACTCTTAGAGAAGCATTGTATTACACATGACCGTACCACACAATATTCTCCTGAATCTAATGGCATCGGCGATGGATTCCACCGAACAATTATTACCGCTACTCGTTCTAGTTGACAGGCCTCCCTCTTGCTCTTTGGGCCGAAGCTATCGCAAGCACCCTCTATCTTCGGAACAGACTCCTTAACCGATCCATAGGAAAATCAAAGCCCTATCAGTCTCTCTACAATAATAAACTGTCGTTTAACCACCTACGCCCCTACGGACCAAATGTTTCGTTCACCTAACAAAGGAGAATAGAAAACCTGTAACGAAACTATTACCCCGGGGAATCAAAGGATACCTTATCGGTTACACCTCTTCCGATAAAATATACCACATATATGTTCCATCCTAACATAAAGTTTGGGAAACTCGACACATCCATTGGCCGACCAAGACGATAATACCGCCTGGACAACCCGTCGAACCACTCCTTGGCAAAAGAACCCACACAACTGCCTACCAACCATCCCATCTACCAGCTACAATAGAGAAGCCATCGGACCAGGACCATAGGGGACAAAACAATTTACCAATTGTCGAAGGAATTGCTATGACTGAAAGTGCTCCAGACTCCCCACCTAGATCACCCTCTCCAACCTGACCCAAGAGACCCATGACCCTACTGGTAGCGGATCATTACCATCAGCAACAAGATGAGGAAGCTCAATGACCGACTACGGCATCAAGGTCATCTGGAAGGATCTCTAATCGCCTACATTTCTCTTGCAAGCAACAAGTTGGACACCGCGCCGGAGTTGCTAAAGACAAAATTCCTGACGAGGACCCTACATCCTACCGCCAAGCTGTAAAGAGCTCACTTAAGGAACAATGGAACTTGGCTATGAACGATGAGATCAACGCGCTAAAGAAGAATAAAACCTTCGTAGATATCAATAAACCAGTTGGACGTAATGTCATTGGAAGTAAGTGGGTATTCAAAACCAAAAAGAATGCTGACCGTACTTTGGAAAGATATCGATCAAGAGCCGTTGCCCAAGGATTCTCTCAAGCCCCTGACTTTGATTTCGAAGATACTTTCACTCCCGTCATTCGATATGAATCACTCAGACTCCTCCTAGCGATATGTGCCGGAAACAAGTGGCGCCTTGACAATTTGACGTCAAATCCGTTTTCCTTTACGATAAATTAAAAGAAGTAGTTTACATGCGACCGCCACGAGGGTTGAGGAACGGAGACAATGTATGGAAACCTAACCGATGCATTTACGGACTTAAGTAATCAGCGAACAAATTGTATGAGATCTTTGCAAAATTCTTAACCTCCAACAATTTCACCACCTCACAACAAGACCCCTGCATGTTCATCAACAACAATCGTGACAGTTATTTCTCGCACAATGTTGACGACATTGCAAAACATTCGGCCGATACCCGGTACCTCACGACTCTCATCAAAGACCTGGAAATGGCATTTGAGATTTCCCAGCTAGGAGAAGCCTCATATCTACTTGGCCTACATATTACCTATACACCAGACGGTATTGCTCTTTCCCAGGAACTTTACATTCAAACCATCCTCTCAGTTTTTGTAATGACTAACTCAAACACGGTATCCACACCCTTACCAAAAGGCATTATACTTACGAAAGGGACCAAGGAACAACCAAGATATAAAGTCACTCTATACCAATCGATGAGAGGATTACTCATATATCTAGTTACTGGCACAAGACCCGACCTGGCGTATACTATTTCATTTCTCCCACAATTTTCCACTTGCCCTACCAAAGAACACATCAAAGCCGCTAAACAAATCTTCAGATACGCCAACGGTACTCGGAATCTTGGCTCATTTTATCCTCACACCACAACAAACGCTATCGATGTTTATGGTGACGCTGACTTTACAGGATGTATTGATACTAGAAGGTCTACCTTCGGTTACTTAGTTCTATTTAAGCACTGTTGTATCTCCTGGCTCTCAAAGAAACAATCCTACGGTGCAAAATCAAATACTGAAGCAGAAATTGTTGCAATGTCTTACGGTACCCGCAATATCCGATGGATGCTTAAAGGTCTCCATGACCTTCGCCTACAAGTGCCTATCGCTATGCACACTGATAATACAGTGCAAATTTCCTTGCTGTCAAACCCTAGATTAAAGTTCGAAGAAAGCACTTCGCCGTCGATAAATTCATCACTCGCGAAGCTCTCAGTCATAATCTATTTGTTCTCCTTAAGGTTCAATCAGTTAAAAACTGCGCGGACATCTGCACTAAAATCCTAGCGAAGCTAGCACAAGAGCGTATGGTTAAAATATTGGGCTGTAGATAATGTGAGGAAGTATTGAAATTTCCGATTATCTCCTATGTATATTTTATGATACTACCATATATTTCTCATACTTAGTTTGTGTTTCGGTTCTACCTTTACACTGCTTACATTACTACAGCTAGGACATATTATAGGGTATTTCATTATTATTTCAGGATATTAAACTAGATTTTCTTGTGTTTATTTCTTATCTGGTGTTTGGGTTTTCACGGTTGTTTATGCATGGTTTATGCATCAATCTCGGTCATATTATCTCTTAATTATTCCTAATATTCCGCTCACACCATATTAGATTTACGCATATTTATTGGCATTTTCTTGGCAGGATTTCAGGGTCAAACTATGTTTGCACTTATGTTTCTTACATTTGTTTCGCAATATTTCTCTCGCTTATATGGGTTATCACTTCTGTATAAATATGGCAGTTACTCCCCACCTCACTTAGTCCTATGCTGCTGTTGCAGCAGGACCATCCTCTGCACCAGGTACCAAAGGCAAAGGGAAGAAGCCAACCACGCCAGCCCAAATCGCAGGGTCCAACGACAGCAGTCCTCAGTCTCGAGGCCCAGCACCGTTGCCCTCTGCCGAGCGCAGATTCTTCGCCCCCCCGCACCTCACCCGCACCTCATGCAGAGGCTGACCGTATGGCAGCCACCGCCCCCGACCTGATGGCCGCCGTCCTGAGGCAGGCCAACTGCCCTTTCCCCCTGTCCTTTTCCGCACGTGTCAATCCCAAAGGATCTCTTACCCTCCTGGGCACTGACCCACACATACCCTCCACTGGCTACTCGCCCTACTATGAAAGCCATGACTAACCGTCTTAACCAAGCTTTTCCAGTAGGAAACAACCCCTATCGCCCTTTCCGCCCCGCCCAAATGAGGTCCAACTAGCCATCCACAGCTTACCTACAGCCTACCTTCCGGAGGACCAGGGTGACCTCTTCCCTGCTCTCTCCGAGTCAGTTCGCAATGCAACTGACGTCATTATCTACTCAGCACGTTTCCTCCAAACCGACCCTGACATTCGGTCAACAAAGACCACTACGTCTGTTGTAGTCACTGTGGCCCCCGACGATGTTAGCAGGCTTGGCTCTACCATCCGTCTCTTCGCCCGTCCGCGCAAAGACGAAAAAGCCCACTCCTCTGGGAAATATATGCAATGCCGGAAGTGCTGGCTTTACGGACACCCCTCTCCTATGTGCAAAGCCTCCGCCCCCACCTGTCCCCTGTGTGCTCTAGCACATACACGAGTGGCCCACCGCTGCCCTAATCCTACTTGCCCTAAAGGCAGGAACACTAAGTCCGTTGCTGGGTGCTGTCCTGCTTCTCCCCTCATGTGCTCTAGTGGCGCAGGTCCCCATCCTGCCATGGACCGTTCTTGCCCATCCCGCCCCCTCCCTCCCACTGACGATCATGCCCCC
>QFET01010839.1:0-22226 GCA_003316355.1 Tuber calosporum | reverse complement strand
CCCTCCCACTGACGATCATGCCCCCTCTGAGCCTGAGGGTATACAAGGACCTGTTGATGTCATGGACCTGGATGCACCCACCCTACCCGACCGACCCAAGACTCCCTCCCCCACCATTGCCGCCATGGATCTCACTACACCCAGACAGCCAGTCCCACCAACTGGCTCTCCAGCTGACCCTGGACCCAAATCTGTTGCACCAGTCCCCACCTGGCTCTCCAGTTCTCCGCTCCCACATTGCCCATTGGTCTTTCCTCTCCAATGAGTCCCGCTCTGGACCCCCCCTCACTGACGCAGGCGCCAGGCACTACCCTCACCCTCATTCAACACAACTGCCTTGGGAGCTGGAATGTGTTTCTGTCCGTATTCAATAGCCTTAAGGCTATGCCCACCCCTCCACACTTGGTCGCCCTGCAGGATCCTCCGGTGTTCAAGGGGCGACTACCAATATTTGCCTCTTACAAATCTTTTTCCCCACCTACTACTAATGGCGCCAAACCTAGGGTGGCCGTTTATGCTCTCCTTGATTTCATGCAAGTTTTCGCACTACTACCCGTTTTCTTCGACCAACTGGACTTTATGGCAATTGATATTCACTCCCCTTCAGGCCTGTTTAACTCAGCTCATCGGGTCTTCCGCATTTACAATGCCTACTCCACCACCGGGCGCTCATCCCACACCCGTACAATTTCCCCATCTCTTATATTCTGGGAACACACTTTCCCCACCCTCCTGGTTGGGGATTTGAACCTCCATCACCCTCTCTCCTATCCTCTAAGGGTCCTCTCTGATACTGAATTTAGCCTTTCTTCCCCATATTTTGACCTGGCCTCCGAGCTAGGCTACTAACTTTTAAATACACCAGGTGTATTCACTAGGTTCCCCTTCGATGACACATCCAGACCTGGAGTCATAGACCTGGCCTTCGCAAATCCCTCCCTTGCCCCCTTTGTTAGTTCATGGGGTATCACCCTCCTACCTATCGGCTCTGACCATCTCCCAATCACAATAGCCCTATCCACGCCATTCCTACGACAGCCTGACCCCACCCCTAACTGGGCCAAAACGGATTGGCTCACACTCTCCCCTCTCATCAAGGATCTATCGGTCCCACCTCCTCCCCAACTCCCTACCTCAGCCTCACTTAGTGCTTGGTTCGACCGCCACATGCGCACCATCACCTCCCTCCTGGCCCAGCACACGCCAAACAAACGCCCTTGCTTCATGTCAAAGCCATGGTCGACAGCTGAACTATCGCAGCTGCGCCAAGCTTTCAACAGAGAGGCAAGAATATCTCGTATGTCCACCTCAACCACCCTCTCCGACACTTCTCGTGCCTCCCGCCTCGCGTATTTCAAGGCCATAAAAAGGCCCAAGGCATCACACTGGAACTCTTTCCCCCCCTCCTTGGACTCCAAATCGGTATGGGCTGCCCGGAGGATCGCTAGCGGGCGCCCCCCTGACCGGTTCCCCTCCTTTCCCAACGCCACGACACCCGTCGAAGTTAACACCTCCCTCCTGCATCATTTTTTTCCTCCTAAAGACCACCAACCCTCGCCATCCATCCTGCGACCGTTCGCGGACTTCCTGCCACTTCAGAATCTGGAAGTCTCCCTCGCCCTCCGCAAGTCCTCCAACACCTCAGCCCCTGGGCCTGACCTGATCCCCTATGGCATATGGAAAAGGATCAACAACATCAATCCCACCTTCCTCACCTCCCTCCTAGGTCCTCTGCTGACCTATGGCTTCCACCCCTCCTCCCTTAAAAATGCCAATGGCATTGTCCTCTCCAAGCCTGGCAAATCTGATTATAACTCCCCCTTCTCCTTCCAAGTCATTGTCCTCCTGGAAACCATTTCCAAGATTCTGGAAAGGATAATAGCAACCCGCCTGTCGCTAATGGCCCGCACCCTGGGCCTCATCCACGCAAACTAATGTGGCTCACTCCACGGCCTCAGCACCTTTGACGCATCTGCTGCCCTCACTCACGAGGTCCGCCTGCTGCAACGTGCAGGCCTCAAGACCTCTACCCTCTTCCTTGATATCAAAGGAGGCTTTGATAATATTTCCTCTACCTGTTTATCCTCCCTACTTCGTGCCAAAGGCGTATCTCCTTATATGGTTTCTTGGGTTCGTTCCTTTTTGACTGACCGCAAATGCCGCTTGATTTTTCAAGTCTCTCCTAATATTTTCTTGCCTGTTCAAGTGGGTGCCCCCCAGGGCTCTCCTATCTCTCCTTTGTTATTTTTAATTTACGTTTCCTTCCTTCACTTGTCTATGCCAAAGGGGATTATGTTTTCTTATGTTGATGATTTTACTGTCACTGTTGGGTCTGGGTCATACCGGAGGAACACACAGCTTCTTCAACATTACTACACCCGCCTCTGCAGGAAGGCTACCCCACTTGGAGTCTCCTTCTCCATCCCCAAAACTGAACTCATCCACTGGCGAACTCCAAGGGATCGCTCTCCCCCCTCACTGGTCCCAGTCTCTCTCGATGGGAGTCTCTTCCACCCCTCTTCCATAGTCCGCTGGCTAGGATAATGGTTTTCACCCTCGATGGAAACCTCCACCCACTCCCTAAAGAGACTAGCCCTCGCTCAGGGGGCCTTTGGCCTCATCAGGAAACTCTCTCCTCCTGGCATAGGCATAGTAGCCTCCCTGAACCGCAGACTGGCCATTGGCCTACTGCTACCGATCCTCACCTACGGAGCTTACCTCCTCGTCCCCAACGCTTCGATGATGGGTAAGATGAAGGTCTTTTGGAGTAAGGTCCAACGATGGGTCACTAACTGCTTCTCATCGACTCCTGTATCCATCCTTCCCTGTGAGGCTTGCCTCCCCCCTCTCAACTCGCTCCTCCCCCATCGCCGGAGGATGGCCGCACTAAGGTTGGCCTGTTCCCCTCCCGAGATCAACCCAGCCGCAGCCCTGCTGCCCACATCATTTCCATCCTACTCTAATTTTAGGGCAGGGGACTTCTCCTGCCACCTCTTTCGTGGCCTTAAGGCCAACTACATCCCCCTCCGTTGGTCCAGCCAAGGCCAATACCCGCCGTCCGCTCTCACCTCCCAATCGATGCAATGTGATACCTCTTGGTCAAGGTGGCACCGGACGGTTTCAAGCTCCCACAGATAAACTCACACCTTCTACCGGGCACTGTCTTAGCCCCCCCTCCTCCGATCCCAGGTGCTGTCTCCTACAGATTGATGAAGGAGGAGTCCAGAAAAGACCTTCTTACTGATTGGACACTCCTGTCCCCACCCCCTCCTTACTACCAGTACAAGCCGTCCCTTCGCCCACATGCCTTGATGGGCCTTGACCGCTTCACAGCTGGGCGAATCCACCAAATGCGCAATGGCAAGAGCTATCTTGCTGCACAACCCTCATGGAACGATACCGATCGCTCTCCCACCTGCCCTTCCTGTGACTCAGAGGACGAAACCTTTGAGCATGCAATTCTCCACTGCCCCTCCAAGTCCTGAGAACGCCAGCTTTACCTTCCGAAGCTGTCTACGATGGACCATGGCTCTCCACTTTGGGCTGACCTGGACATGATCCTTGGTCTTGCCTCATACATCCGCGCCACTCGCACAAACTTCCCGCCCACCATGCCAGCAGTTTTTGCTACTGCAGCCTCCTCCTTCTCCGACTATGACTCAGACCAAGCGGCTTGACCTTCCTTTGATATTTATATCTTTCCTTTCGGTTATGATTTCTTTTGGTATCATTTCACTCTATACTTTTTGAATTAGTCGCCATTGCTGGGTGCGGTGACGGTATGGTCATCACTAGGGGAGTACTTGTTCGGTTATTTCTTTTGTTTTGCATGGTTGGAATTAACGTTTCGTTTATGCCATAGCTAGCGCTCCATGCAGGTTCCTGTACGTTAACAGCGAATATATGAGATAATCAAAAAAAAAAAAAAAATCCCCACCTCACTTAGAGAACTAAGAACCAGAACTCCTACAAATCTGCTCAACTACTATCTCCCTCCTTGATTAGCGTGCCACGCAACACCCCTCGCACTTGCCTAGTATTATCCACATAGACTAGATTGTGCCTTTGGCGTTCACATTTTTAACAGGAGTAAGCATGTATCATACCCCCCTGGGAGGTGGATTCGGAAGCATCAGTATCATATAATGTTGGTAGATATCATGCACCATTGGGGGGAAGTGGGTTCCTGAAAGCTAGGGTGCCGGGTACATGATTGGAAAAGAAAGATAAATCTGGTTCGGGTTGTGCAAGGTCCAATAAAGGGGTATATGTTATAGTAGAGTATGAGAGGACACTAGGTGCTATACACACGCATAACACGATAAACATAGAACAGAGTAGCATTGCTATACAGAATAGATTCGGCTTCCAAGGCGGGCTACGAGAGTACACAACGGACCTTCCTATGATGTTGGAAACATAGAAATGATTAGCCTGGAGATTTTGCCGAATCAAGAGAGAAACAGTCTAGAGAACAAAAGAATCTCCATATTAGAGATGGGAAAGTTTGTTGATTGTTCAGTACAGTTGGGGAGGTAAAAGGTGTTGAGTAGAATATAAGAAGAGGAAGGAAAAGTAGATGGAAATTTTTTCGGCAGTAGAGAATTCGGCCGACACGTACGAATATTCACAAACTGTTGCGGATAGTTCCAACATATCATAGCCTGCTTCACCCGAGCGATCATTCATGATGGCGGATACAACAGTCTTATGCGATTATGGTAGCACTTCTGTGAACAGATAAAGGCTAATACGAAAAGGCGAGGCATATCACTCAAATGTAGTGACTGATCAGCTAGCATGCCGCAATAAAAAAAGGCGAGTAAAGCTAAAACTCTAAATCCAATCACCCCCGCCTCATCCCTTGCACTCATAGTTTAGGATAATCATCCACCCCCGCTCAATGATTAATTTCGTTTCAGCATCTTCGCTGCTCTTGGCCTCTGCTATGGCATTCCTATCGCTCCCCCCTCCAACCGGGCCCGCAAACTTCTTCCCACTCCTCTGTCCACCCCAACTCCTTCGCTGGCTTTCACGCCTCCTCATCCTAGACTGACGGAAAAAGCAAACAATCTGTTCACCCACCATCCCCCTTGCTCGCTCATTATAAATTAAAACTTTAACAGCACCTCCTTAGCCCGTCTGAGAAGTGCCACAAATGGATAAACTCTCAACAAACCCTTCATCACCACAGCCAAGTCCCATTTCTCAACAATTCTAAGTCCCATAAGAAACTCCTTCCACAGACCTTCCTCTAAGAATATATATCTGGCTATACTAAGCCTGCACAAGCCTCGTACCGAGGAACAATTCCCTTGAAATTGTGCCCCTTCATCGATCACCCGGGTATATGGCATGACAATCAATGTATGACTGCCCTGTGAGCAAGTCATGGGTTGCAGCGGGCTTCGGCATGCCTCTGCAGTGGAACTCCTACTGCCCATTTGATTGCGCCTATGGCCTGGGTGAACCACTTGTGCAGCGTGTGCTTCTTTGCCCTTAGGGATATGGGGACATGCATGACTGCTTATGTGAGTTGGCCAGGAAGCACGGATTTTAGAAGGATGTAGAAAGGTTGTATGTTAGTGTGGAAAAGGCTTATATCAGGCAGCCTCCAGGTGGAAGAGTTTACAGTCTGGAGGTGATGGTATAGGCGTGTACCTGGTTTACAGAAGTCTGGGATGCCGGTGGAGGTGGAGATTCCAGCTTCATGCTAGAGACATGTTACCTTGTGGTGGTAGAAGCGGCGGTGAGGCTTTGAGAAAGGGAGGCACCCGAAAGACTGTCTTTAAGCGCTTCCCGTCGGGAGTGGATTCTGCCACCGCGCGCAGGTCGCGGTGGGCGAGTGTTTCCGGAGGGCTGTCGGCATTGACTTCGGAGGATAGTTTGGCACCTATTTCTTTCATTTTGAAAGTTCTCTGTCTTTCATTAGGTTGGATATCAGCATTGGAGAGAGTGAGGTGGAAGGAAGCTTTAGGGGCTGTAGGTGTGGGGCGGGATTACGTTAGTCTTGGCGTGAAGAGCATCATATCTGAAGCCCAAGAGGCCGAGCATCATGGGCGGAATGATGTTATTGATCGCTATTGTTACTGTAACCCTATTCAATTACCCTAGGATCCCGAGATTGTACTGTTAGACATTCTGTGGTTGTTTCTGTGGGTACGACAACGAGGTTCAAGGGAACGTGCTTTTCTCAGGATAGAGCACAGGATTTACCTAAGCGATGGCTGACATGCCGGCACACCATTACACTAATATGATTGGAGAGTAGTAAAATACACTAACTTGGTTTCGTGGTGTACGGTAGTTGGTTGTACTCGGGTGTAAGGGTATTTGGGGACCGGTAACACAAACACACTCTCCCAGCGCATTGCTCGCTCAAACGTAGCAAAAGTGCTTGTGTCACCGGTCCCGACTTCTTGCCGCCACCATGTTCAGACTTGCCACCAAGCTAGCACTCAAGCCCAGGGGCATTTAAACTACCGCTACTGCCCTCAAGTCCACTATGCCCCCAGAGCGATGGGCCCGTTAGTAAGCTTGAACTTTTCTTAGCTCTAGAGTTCCTCCAATCAAACGACAAAATTCAGCACAACAACCGATCCACAAATATTAAGCATAAGACTCCCTATTCAAAGGTCACGATGAGAGAGGCCGAGAAGAGGCTTGGCTTTATGTTTGTGAAATTCGAAGGTGCTGGTGTTTCCGTCGGCCAGATGTTGGCGGAAGCCAAGCCTGAGACGGAAGGTCTCGGGAATGATGAGGTCCAAGAGCAAGGAAATGGTTTACGACCGTATTTTGGAATTTCTTCAAGTCGAGGGCTATCCTACAGAGTTGAACGAAGATTTTAAAGAGGCCAATGTCAACGACTTGGTTCTTGCTATAGTCATGCCAGTGGTGAGGGCTTTTAAGTGTAAGACCGGGCGCGACCTTTGGCTACAAAAGGCGAAGTAGATTACTGCTATGGACGCCAAGACTTGTGGTTATCAGGAATTTGTTCTGGTGGACTTGATCGGGGTAGGGAACCGGAAGTTTGTCTTTGTGGTGGAGGCGAAGAAGTCCTCTCTTGGAGAGCGAAAAGGCAGTGTCTATTGGCAATGAAATATATGGGAGACCGGAATGGCGGAGGGGTGGTGTATGGTTTCGTTACGACGGGGGGAACAGTGGCAAATGCTCCGATATGACAGCACGGTTTTTACTCAGACTGAGGACCTCCTGGTACTGTTTCGTGAGATGGGACAAGAGAAGGGGAGATGGATGAAGGAGTTCTCAAGTATTGTGGACTGTATTCACGAGGCGTTAAGAAGAGGGGGGATTTGTGCTTGATAATTGAGGGTGAGCATCTGGTGGAGTTTTTCTCCCAGGGATTGATTTCCAGTAGCTGATTTACTATTTCCAACAGGGGACCTTTTGAGTGAAGTGGGGGGATTGTGGTCTTGAGATGTAATTAATCGTTAATTGATTCCTCCTGACAGTTGAATGTGGTGGAACCCCCCGAACGAAGTGAGAAAGGAGCTGTAGTGGTCAACAAGCAGTGCAGTACGCGTAATTCCCTGACGTTCGTGAACACGACTACTATTGCAGAATGGGTAAAGGAATTGGCCATAGCCTCGATATTTTGATGGTATGCAGTAACAGCTGCGCTTGCTCAGGCCCGAATTAAGTGTTCAAGCAGTGGAAAAGGAATATCATACAACTTCCCCCCCACTTCCCCACCTTTGTGCGTTGGCGATAAGAGTCTTCTCAGTTGCATTACTAAGCGTCTTTTCGTTTTGTTTTGTTTTGTGGCCGCTGTTTCCATTTCTTTACCGTTGCGGTCTACAACAATGTCCTAACACAGGGTCCCTTCATTCTGTAGTAGGGTACTGATGTCTGGCTTCTTAGGTTTCAGTTAAGGTTTAAGGTGGGAGTACACCTGACGATCTGTGTAATGTGGTTTCTTGGTGTGGTTGGTAGTACTCGGGTATGAGGGTATTTCCGGCGCGGTAGTACAAGTCCTTCCCATTGCGGTGGCCCCCAGACTGCCAAGTTGAGAAGCCAATATGGAGAGAAAATAGCGTAGACACGAGTTCTCACCGACACATAACGGAACACCAGAAGTATCACAATTATGAAGCAAAAAGGCCAACGAGACCGGAATCCACAAGGTGTTAGACACCGCGAAACAACACGAGACGAAAGGTTTAAGGTACTTACCTTACGATAGGACGCTGGTTGGAGCTGGACAAGGATTGGCGAGCATCTCCATATACATAGACAGACGTGTCAAAAGGTGTATATATTAACTGAAGTCTATACAAAGTTAGCTAAAAAATAAAACAAGATTCACCAAAGGGCACAGGCAATTGGTTCACCATCCAATAGGAAAAGAACAGGTCGACCACCCATATTCGATGAAGCGGAAAAAGCACGGTTAACACGCGATTCATGAACACGACGCCTTAGTTGGGATGCCATATGCATAGAGATGAACTATCCATGTAGTCACAAGACAGTCAAGTGGGTAATGTATTCAATGGGGTATCATCGACGCGTTCCTCGGCGGATATTTGCCATCAGACCAGCCAATCGACCCATACGTGTTGCTTGGTGTCGAGAGCGATTAGGGTGGACCTTTGACGATTGGCTAAGTGTGTTATGGACGGATGAGTCGTCTTTTTCGACATCAGGCTTCGGTTCCCGCCTATGGGTTACACGCAAACCATCGGAAGAGTATTATGAGAATTGCATTGATACCATCTTTGAATCCGGACGTGAAACGAAGATGATATGGGGGGCTTTCTGTAGGACCTTAAAATCCGATCTGGTTTTTGTTCCCTCAAAAGTCAATATGGATTCCACCCTCTATGTTACCAATATCATAGAGCCTTACCTGGTGCCTTTTTGGCATAAGAGTTGCGAGGAATACGGTTGGGTAGGGGTGGTAGAAAATGGCGCTCCGGGACACAAAGGGGCAGCTAACCACTACCGAAGGCTAAATGAGATGGAGCAAATCAGGTGGCCAGCACAGTCACCTGATTTGAACCTTATTGAAGCACTTTGGATGGATATGGAGGCAGAACTCGGACAAACATGGGGGAGAGTGGGGAATATTCCTACGTTGGAACGGGTTCTTAATAGTGTATGGCATGGGTTTCCAGGTGAACCACTGGAGAACCTGATTCATAGCATGCCACAACGATTACAGGCAGTTATAGATGCTGGGGGCGGACCTACACCGTATTAGTTTGTAAATAAAATGGAAATTATAAAAGTCCGCCCAACTTTTGTCCTTCACGTATTTTTATCATCGGACATCACTCGACCTTCCTAAATAGCTCTAGTCCCCATATATGCACAGTGCTAATTTAGGAAGTGCGCCCGACTTATGGTTACCCCCGAGTACACCAGATGAACAATGGAAAAATCTCAACATCTCCCCACTAAACCTAATTTAGCAAGTCTTGGTGGGGGGCTGTGTGACTTGAGAACCCAACCCAGTTTTCAGTTTATCCCACAGTGTAGACTACTGTCTTCAATAAAACTAGGCGGGTAAGTACCCGCAAACAGGGGGGGCTCATTTTGTGTACCATTGCCACACCAGTCCAGCCACTGAGAGCGTGCAAAACAGCTGTATGTTTGGAAATACCCTGGGAGGGTCAACGGGCGATCCTAAAATTACAACAATGGGTATACCCCGTCTCGCAGCCCTTAGTTTATCCAATCCCTAAATCAAGGCGCTCAGCTTTAGTCAACACATTCCATTCAGCATTGACCGCTCTACGCCAATCCCCTCAATCTAGCGCTCACCTCCAACTCCAGTCTCTCCTTCCCGTACGGCCCACTCTGAATCTCTCCCATCATTGTCGTCCCTGGGGAGAGGTCATGCTCAAAAGCCGGCTCCCGCACTCTTCTCATGTTCGCAAGCACGACTGTCGAAAGTGCCATCGCAAAAGCTGATCCGAGACATGATGCGGATCTGCTGGGTCGTGGCAAACCGGATCCTGAGTTCTGCCCTCTATGCCATATAGGTCATTATCAAACACAGTAACCTTATAATTGTCCTATCAGAGATAATCAGCATCACCCAAGGAGAGTAAATTGAAGTAGAGAACTCACATCTGGATTAACTGATAATAAGCACTGATCAACTAGGCCGTGGATGTGTTCACTATGCAGAAGTCCGTTCTGACGCGAGTTTATCTTTGTGATACCAATAGTGTCCTCCATGTGCATAATCCACCGCCCATAATCCCACTCAATCCAGATGTTTTCACTTCCGAGAGGAAAAACATGGACCGCTTCGAAACTTGTCGACCGAAATGGAGCACTCCTATTTATCACCCCTCAGATCACGCATCTTCCGTCTCAGGCTCGAATTCTGTCATAAAAGGTGTCCTCCCGGCCGGACACATTGAGCGAGGTGATTCAGTATATCTACAGCTCATTTCTCGTTTGAACAGGGCCTAAAACCGAGTTAATGATTAGCCTTCGACCAGCACGGCTAGCACATACGGTCACAAAACATATCGTAGGTTTCAATTGCCAGAGAGCTATCAATAACCGATACGACGTGGCTTGAAGTTCAATGCTGAACACGTTTAGGACCTTCTAGGACCAGAATTATGCCTAGCATGTGAAGGAAATTGGCTTCCGTAACCATTCCATTCTGGATGAATCTACCAAGGGCATCACTGTCAGGTTCCTCAGCGTCATAAAATTGTACGTTCTGAAAGAGTCAACGGCTTGAATTCATGCTACAGAAAACCAGAATTTCGTAGTGAGTCAGTGAGTGAGTGTATTTAGTGTTTTATGCATGGGAGGGATTCAATCATTTAATTCAACTCAACTAGGAGTAGAGTCAGGAGATGGAGAAGGCAATAGAACTACAGTACTCACATGACGACTGTGACAGAATGACGCAAAAAAATGGATGCGATGAAAAAAGAATTTGAAGGAGGGAAAGGAGGTTTAACCGGGCAGAGTTTCTTGTGAATATCCACTGTAGTAGCAGTTTTACCTTTTGGAATATGCCTGGCGGTGGGGGGGTTAGTGGGTTTCTATGTTAAGCGAGGAAGAAAGGTTCTGGGGACATTTTTATTTTAGGGGCAGGTGGCAGGGGTTATTCTTGAATGTTACGTATTTGGCACAATCTTATAGCATGAGTAGGAAAATACAACACAGTATTAAGAAGATACTATGTGCACACTAGTGTGAGGAGTATTGGAGTATGAAGGAATATTGGTAGTAGTTTTTGTCCTTAATTAACTAAATAAAGTAGGGGGCAACCAGGTATTTATACAGGTGTGTATCCTCCATGTACTAAGTAACAAAAATAGGGAAAACATTGTAAGAAACATAAGTCCGAACATGTTTGACCCTGAAAAAGTACCAAAGAAATCCCAATAATATATGCGTAATCCGAAATGGTGTGCGGGAAATAAACTGAAAGATAACAAATGATACATGACAGGTAAAAGGTCACTATACATGGAAAGTTAACCAAGAAATCCCTCACATAAAATAAGAAATGTATGCATTTATCCTCAATCATTATCATGAAATATAACCGAAAGTATGATATACTCTAGGTGTAGTAACGCCCGTAGTTTTCCTGAGTAAACTAGAAATGACCAAGCAGAGACATAAACAAAATCACTTAGGAAATATACATATGAAACGAATTGAAGAATTTCAACACTTCCCCTCATTATCTACAGCCCAAGACTCACATCATCCGTTCATTGGCCGGTTTCGCAAGTACCTTGGTACAAATATCGGCAAGGTTTTCTGATGACGCAACCTTCAGCGGTGTGAAAGAACCGTTATCGATCTCTTATTGTATTTTGTGAAAATGAATGTCTATATGTTTTGGTCGTTCATTAAGTTGATGGTTGGTTGCAAGAAAGTTTGCACCGGTATTGTCGGCATATAAACCGATCGGTGTTGTAAGCTGGATGTTACTGAAACCTTTGATGTACTATTGGATTTGCATGGCTGCTAGTGACATAGCTACATATTCGAGTTCCGTAGTAGATGTTGCGATTGAAGCTTGTTATCGTTAACCGCCAGGATATACAGGCATTGTTAAAAAGATTAACATACCCTGATAAGAAGTGGCGGGTATCGAGACAGGCTGCAAACACCGCATCCACACAGGTGTTTTTAGCATTTGTAGTTGTACAAGGGTAGAAGAGTCCAATGTCTTTGGTACTGTGAATGTACCGAACCACGTGTTTAGCGGCCTTTAGGTGGATTTCGGTTAGGCAGGAAGAAAAGTGTGAGAGAAAGGATCTCGTATAAGCTAGATCAGGTCTAGTACCAGTTGTCAGGTATATAAGCACGCCTATTATCGATTAGTATAACGACATGTCTGGTATTTGTTCATCCACTGTCCCTTTCCGTATTTGAATGCCTTTGGGTAATGGTATAGAGACAGGCTGGGAGTTTTCCATACCATATCGGTCGAGGACTAAGTTAATGTATCGTTGCTGGGTAAGATGTATCCTGTCTGTTGTATAGGTGATGTGTAGGCCAGATAGGAATGTAGCTTCTCCTATATCTGTAATCTCAAATGCCGTTTCTGGTCTTCTATGGGAGAAGTAGCTTGGGGGGTGTTGCCCGTGTATATAGTGATGTCATCCACGTAAACCGATAGGTATACTTCGTGTTTACGGTGAACAAACATGCATGGGTCAGGGGCGGATGTCGCAAAACCTTTGGAGGTTAAGTATCTAGCGAGGAGAGTGTACCATTCATTCGCTGATTTGCTTAAGTCAATAGAGACATTGGTTAGGTAGCCATACTTTGTCTCTATTACCGAACCCAGGTAACGGTCACATGTAGACTTCTTCTTTCAACTCACTGTAAAGGAATGCAGATTTGAAATCGAATTGCCGTAATCTCTATTTGTTTTTAGCGCATATTGCAAGGCGGAAGCGGAGTGATCCATATTGGATAACTGCAGCGAAAGTATCTTCAAAGTCTAAACCCGGTACTTGTGAGAATCCTTTGGCAACAGCCCTTGCACAGTACTGTCCTAATGTACCATCAGGATTTCGCTTGGTCCTAAAGCCCCATTTACTGTCTATAATCTTGTGTCCTGTAGGTTTATCTACTTCATCGAAAGTACCACATTTCTCAACTGCCTTTATTTCCTCTTCCCTTGTGTGGGTGCATTATTCCTTAAGCGAGCTATTCACTGCTTGGGTGTACGTTTTGGGATCCTGGTCAGAGGGTACAGTGACATTTCTGCCAAAGTATTGTGGTGCGCAAACGGTTCTGCCAGATCTGGTCCGTATCTCAGCTGTATTTTCCAGTTGTGCTTCCAGTACAAGAGGTTCCAGTGATTCTTCTGGAATTTAGGGACGGTCATAATCTTCAGGATGTTCAGGCGGTGGAGGTGGATGTACTTCGATAGTTGGTTTATCCATTACTTGCTGTGGTAGAGCTTTATCGGGTGCTGGTCCTCTCTGGTAGGAAGGTGGCTAGACAGTTGCAAAAGTCTCTGATGAGGGCACAGGTTTCTCAGGATCAAGCAGTACTATTGTCTTGGTTGTCCAGTGAAGCTGGTGCGTTTCTGCGATATTGTGCAATGATGGTATGTATATACGTTATATCTTGCTGGTGGAAGTATATCCAACCTGGTATCATTCCATGGCCAGTGACTAAAACTTTATTCCTAGTTTTCTAGTCTTCTCAGCTATATGCAAAATGGATTTGGTCCTGTAGGTGCGTAGGTGATTTCCTAATGGTTTCTTGTTAAAGAGAGATTCAAAGGGCGTTAGTTTTCATAAGGGTTGGTTAGGGAGGATATTCTGGAGGTATAGAGCTATTGAAACTGCTTCGGCCCATTAAGCTAGTGTAAGAACTGATAACATAGAGTGTGTAGATGTCATAATCATGCTATTGTACCGTTGGGCAACGCCATTAGATTCAGGTGAGTAAGGAGGTATTTTGTCCTGTATGATACCCTGTTTTTCCAATATGGTTGTCATGTATGATACCTTGTTTTTCAAAAATGGTAGTCATATCTTGGTTGACATATTCTCCTCTATTGTCGGTACTGAATCGCTTGATAGCAGACTTGTCCTGGGCGTATCTTTCTTTGCTGAATTGGTTAAATACTTTAACGGTATCGGATTAGGCTTTAAGAGGATAAATCCTGGTATACCATGTACAATCATCAATAAAGGTGACATAGTACCATGAGTTTACAAAGGAGGGGGTTGAGAATTTCCCGCTCAGATATTAGTGGATTAACTTATAGGGATTTTCACATCTTTTTTCAATAGATTGGCGTTTGCGTTTTGTTGATTTGGACATAATGCAAGTTTCACGCTACCAGTCTTTCAGAACTTCGGGGATGGTTGGATTGTCTGAGTAGTTGGTACTTTTGAGGTAGGATGGTAAAGGATATTCGAGGGCTTCATGCCACTATTGGTAAGTCATCTTGTTCGCCACTGCTTTCTCTTCTTGCACAATATAATCTTGACCATTAAACTTTCTCTATATCACTTCTGTTTTATTCTCCCAGTATACAAACACATCCGCCCCTTTACTACACAATGAAAAACCATGCCCCAATGAAACAATAGCGCGCTATGACAACAAATTACTTTAACCCAACTTTGGAACCCAGAGAACAAGTTTAAGGAATTCAGGGGCTACATAACCATTTGAAGTTTTGGCCATGAGCTTGACAGTTCCACAGCCACATGATTCTATTACCGAATCATTGACTAACTATACAGTTCCTTTACTTGGTTCAATGTTTATAAGAAGGTCTAGGTTGCTTGTTATGTGTGAGATTGCGCCTGTACAGATTACCCAGTTGTATAGATGAGGAATCTTTTCTGTAGAGACAAGGGATGTGGATGAACTGACTGGTTCAGATATCTCGTCTTAACCGATCTGTGCTGAGCTAACAGCTTTCTTTTTCTTCTTCTTTTGGTTGTCGTCCTTGAGTTTATTAAACTCATTCCAGGTATGTCCCTCAGTGCAAGTAGTGCGGTAATGCTTCTTGCAGTAGGTACATTCCTTGGATGTAGCTACAGGTCTCCAGGGAGGTTCCTTTCCTTTTCCTTTGACATTGGTGCTTTTATAAACTTTGTCGTCATCCGGGCTAACCAAGGATCTCATGTCCAACACCTAGTTGTTGACATGCTCGTAGGCAAGATCCTCCTTGGTTTGGAGGTTGTCGACAATGTTACTTATTGACTCGGGAAGGGAGCTGAGATAAACTGCTACTTTGGATTCGGGTGACTCAAATACCGTTTTGAATTCAAATAGTACAGCATATCGGTCGTCAGCAGAGGAGGATGAAGAATGGTGTTGTATTCGATACCTGAGGGTATCGTACTTGTTGATATGGTCTGTAATAGGTGTAAAGGTATTGAACTTAGTATCAAGGATAGCCTTGAGTTGTTGAAAGAAGGAGGTGGTGGTTTCTCTAGCGAATTTATGTTAGAACGCATTCCAGATTGCTGGGGGTGTTTTGTGGGTGGCCAACAAAATGAGCCATTGGGGGTCAATCGTTTCAAGGAAGTAGGCGGAGGCATAATGGTAGCGATCTCGAAATTCATCTATTCACTCAGAGTTATTATTTCCATCTTCCTCCTCCTCTGCCTCAGGAAGAGTTTCCTTTTTCGTTACTATGTTCCAGCAATTATATAAAGTAAGGACATATTCTGAGTATCCATGCCAGGTCCAGTAGTTGTCAAGGCCAGTGAGCTTTGGGATGGAGCTCAGTTTGTAACTGCGTACCCAACTATATTTGGAGTTATTGCCATATGATCAGGGGTTTGGTGCAGGAGTTTCTGGAGGATGAAAAGTGGTTTCTGCCGTCGCCATTTTGGCTTCGTAAAGGCATAATTACTTTGGTTGCTAAGTACCAGTACTTTTATTTGCACTGCTGAGTGGTTGCAGCTACGAAATTGCACTTTGCATAAGAACTCGGATTTAGTAAAAGAAGAAAACTCGGACTTCAGAAAGAAGTGCCCAGGAGCGCCAAGACTTTTTTGTATCAATTTGTCAAGAATGTTTCGCCAAGAACGTTTCGTTGCGCGAACGATGTTTCGTTTCAACCGATGTTTCGTTTCGTGTTTCATTTCCAGCATTGTTTCGTTTCGAGTGAAAATGTTTCCATATTATATGAGATACGTATCGGTCAGAGAGGTTTTTTTGTTTTGGAAGTAATTTGTTTTCGAAGTGAAAGAGGATAGCCTGTAAGTGTAAGTCGTATAGCTATGGATGTACCGGGCTCATAACCTCTTGAATGTTATGTATTTGGCACAATCTTATATTATTAGTATGAAAATACAATACTGTATTTAGAGTATACTATGTGCACACTAGTGGGAGGAGTATTGTAGTATGAAGGTAGATTGGTAGTAGTTCTTGTCCTTAATTAACTAAATAGAGTAGGCGGCAACTAGCTATTTATATAGGTGTGTATCCTCCATGTACTCAATAACAAAAATAGGGAAAATATTGTAAGAAACATAAGTGCGAACATGATTGACCCTGAAAAAGTACCAAGGAAATCCCTATAAAATATGTGTAATCTAAAGTGGTGTGCGGGAAATAAACTGAAAGATAATACATGATACATGACCGGTAAAAGGTCACTATATATGCAAAGTTAACCGCAAAATCCCGCACATAAAATAAGAAATGTATGCATTAATCCTCAATCATTATCATGAATTATAACCAAAAGTATGATATACTCTAGCTGTTGTAGTGTCTGTAGTTTTCCTGAGTAAACTAGAAATAACTAAGCTGAGACAATAACAATATAACCATAGGAAATACACTTATGAAACGAATTGAAGAATTTCAACAATTATGTCAACTAGCTACAGTGAAGATGAACCAATGTGTTATCCAATGCTCCCAGCTGTGCAGTGGAAACCCTCTAAGGGTAACGCGCGAGTATAGACTGGTATACTTGTACAATTGCGTTGTGTATGGACGCATAACTTGAGTTGATGTCAGGTTTCGTGGTGTAGTTGGTAGTACACCGGATGAACATTGAAAAAATTTATAAAAATCTCTACATCCCCACCCCTAAATCAAACTTAGCGAATCTTGGTGGGGGCTGTGTGACCTGGGAACCCAACCCAGTTTATCCCATAGGTTATAGATAGGCTACAGTCTTCAACAAAACCAGGCGCGTAAATTGATTTCTTATTTCATAGTTCGGGGGTTGGCAGTATTTCCTATAGAATCTATCCGTTGCCGTATTCCTCAGAATTGATTAACCCGTCAACCCCACGACAACATTCCAACCCCTAGCGAAAGATTGCCAAAGCTACCATCACCAGCTGGCCCCAACAGTGACAGCACTTGCCCGCGCACTCCTCCAGAGCACGAGTGCCACCAATGCACTGGTATATGTCTCCCTGTTCTCACAAGTTGTGGGCACGCGATAGAAGGGGTTAGAGGATTTGGGAATGGTTGGGTGGTGGTACCTTTTCGCCAACAATCACTCGACCTTCTCAAATAATACCCCCAACAATTACTGCGGATAATGCTTTTTGGTACTAGGTGGATAATTTACAAAAATTGAGATTCCCCATATATACACCCCACCCACCGGCGGCCCACGCTCGTGATATGAAAATATGGTTACATGGCGAGCGCAAAACTGCGATTGCACCCCCTCTCGCCCCATCCTACTCCTTTCTCCGTGTTTGTACCCCCAGCTACATCACTCCTCCCTTCATGCATCCTAACCGTCTCTTCGAGCATCTCCCCGCTTCCTTTCCCTGCCATTGTCTTTTTCTATAGCCCCTTTTGCTTCTTCTCTTTGTGCACCCCAACCACTTTGAGATTCCTCTCCCTAGCATCCCGCTTCCTCTGAAGCCTTGCTGCCTTCTTCGCCTTTAGGGAGGTGGTCGCCTTGTCCTCGACAATATCCCTACCCCATCACCGTGGGGGTCCTTGATGGCGACAGACTTTGACATGTCCTTCCTGCTGCCGCCGCCAATCGTTATGTTTCGGCTTGTGAAAGCTTTCGCTCCAAGAGCCCAGAGATCACCCTACCCGCTCTTTCTCTCGTCTCTGTACTCCAATTTCCCGAGGCTCTTAGGAACAACCCAGTGTTCGATGGAGCCCGTTGGAGTGCGTATGTGTAGTATAATGTGTGAGTCGCATTTGATAAGCAGTATGATGCGCAGGAGGGTTTAGCTGTAATTGCGGAGTTGTTGCATGCATTGTGCACGGGCTCTGGATTGGTGTGTCGGGTTCGCTGTCAAGGGGGTTATGCCAAAGTCTTGTATTCTTGGGTTAATCTTGTTCTTCGTGTCGGCATGGTGGTCGATACCACGACGGAAGGCGACATTTGTGTACTCAAGATCTTCACAGTTTTTTTTTTTTCTTGGATAACCGATCCATAAGCCTCGGCAGATAGCCGGGGCGCTCATAGCGCTACGAGAAGTAGCAGTAGTCTTCGGTGGGAGATAGAAAAGCTTTGCCAACGTCCTTGGTGCAGTCCTCTAGGATGGCGGAACGGGGGTAGGCGACGGCCACGGAGCTCATTGGCTTGCCCGCCCCAAGATGGGAAAGGATGGCGCCGTCCGGATTTAAGTGCGGCCAGAGTTGTTCGATAGATTAACGGCGGAAAAACGGCTTCCCTATCGAGAGGATTCTGTTTGTAGCAATGATCAGATCGCAGGGTCCCCTCAGCTGAGCTTTATTCTTCTCCACCGGGGTGCCCCGCATGTAGTGTAGATTTTGAAATAGATATCCGGCACCCGAGGAACAAACAGAGTATCATCCAAGTGCTTCGGCGACAACTGACCGCAATCTACACCTCTCCCACACCGGCCACACAGGCTTCCCACCCGGGCCAGAGGGCAGTTCCCTGTTCTCTTTGGAAGCTCATCCTTCCTTCCCTCCTCTTCCGCTTCGACAATACTCTGCCAAGCAAGTACCCACGTGCCCCCACCTCCCACATCAAGCACATTATTAACATCCCGCTCCCCCCATCCCGGCAGAGTACCCAATCACCGCCCAACCGTTTCCACAGCTCAGTCAACGAACCCAAGCACTGCGCATACAGCCCCGGCATCACCGCAGCGAAAAACACGTCGGCACCGATACCCGACATTGGAATGTCAGTCGGGTTTAAGGAGATAGTCAGCTTGTGCTTATCCCCTTCTTCGGGTAGGTGGCTAGAATTGGAAGTGTGGACCACCGAGAGTCCCACGCGCCGAGTTCACTATATGTGAGGTGGTGGCCTCCGCTATCATAGACTCTGGCCGGCCCCTTACCGATGGCAGAAGTCGGGTGTGAGACGTCGTGAACCGGCTCACTTCAGTGAGAGGGGTGTCTCCGAGAGAGACGAAGAGAACCACTGGTACCAAGGTATCATACTCATCCATGTTGCAGTGTTGCTTCTCGAAAAATCCCTGTATGTGTGTCTTGATTACTAATCACGCCCCAAGTACAAGTTATCCCACGCTCTTATTTGAGAAGTAGCAAACCTTGTTCAACCCACCGTTTGAGAACCAGCAAGCAAACACACCACCACAACCACATGAACAAGGTGAGTCCGTTTAATGTCATAATATTATTATCTATTGAACACAGTTTTACTAAATTCATGAGTCATGAACCATAGCCGACCATATTCAGACTTTCCACCAAGCTAGTACGCATGCCCGCAGGCATTTACCGTTACCGCCCTCATTTCCGCTATGTATCTGGGGCGACAAGCACTATTCTGGTAAGCTTGAAGTTTTATTGGCTCAAACACTGTTATAATCAGACGGCAACACTCAGCACAAGAATCGGTTTACTAATATTATATCCAAGACTGCCTATTCGAAGGTCACCTTAGCAGAGGCCGAGGAGAGACTAGGCTTTATGTTCAAGGATTTTGAACGTCGCGCCATTTCCGTCAGCCACATGCTGGCAGAAGCGAAGCCAGAGATTGAAGCTCTTGGAAAAGATCAGGTCCAGGAAACTAAGGAAACGGTTTACGACCAAATTGTCAGATTTGTTGAATGCGAAGGCTATCCCACCGAGTCGGATGAAGATTTCAAAGAGGCTAACATCAACGACTTGGTTTTTTCTATCCTCGCTCCTATTGTCTCGGATTTCCGGCGTAAGACGGGACGCAACATTTGTCTACTCAGGGAGAAACAAATTACTGCACCAGACTCCAAGACTCACGGCTATCAGGAATTTGTTCTAGTGGACTTGATCGGGATAGGGAACCAGAAGTTTGTCTTTGTGGTGGAAGCAAAGAAGTCCTCTCTTGGAGAGGCGAAGACGCAGTGCTTGTTGGCACTAAAGGATATGGCCGACCATAACGGCGGAGGAGTGGTGTATGGTTTCATTACGACTGGAGAACAGTGGCAGATGCTTCGATATGACGGCACAGGTTTTACTCAGACAACCAAACTTTTGGTGATGTCTGAAAATATGCGGCAGGAGAAGGCTAGATGGATGAAGGAGTCCTCAATTATTGTAGACTGTATTTACGCAGTGCTCAGAAGCGGAGGATTTGCACTCTAGGAATCGATGGCCCCACTGCCCGTTTAGGTATGCCCCCACCCAGAAGCCTGTTCTCCCTGTAGTAAAGCTTTTCTAACCGGGATTTGTTTGGAGATGCTACTTATTGTTTGGGGAATATTACTATTTTCAACAGGAGACCTTTGGAGTGAAGCGGAAGGATTGTGGACCAATTTGTGGTCTTTAGATGTAATTAGTGGCTAATCCATTCTTCTTTTGTGGTTGAATGTGGGGGGACTCCCTGAGCAAAGTGAGGGAGGAGATGTAGCGGCCAACAAGCAGTACAGTACTCATAATTTCCTGACGTTTGTAAACACGACTACCATTGCATATGGGCAAACAATTGGCCAGAGCCTCAAGATTTTAATGGTATGCAAGAAGAACTGTGCTTGCTCAGGCTCGGATTAAGTATTCGAGCAGTAAAAAAAGGAATACAAATTCGCCCCCCACGTGCACTGAACCAATGAACTCCCCCCACTTCCCCACTTTTACGCGCTGTCAATAAGAGTGATCTCTGTTGCGCTACTAAGCGTCATTTAATTTGGTTGACTTTCGTTTGATCGCTGCTATTTTCATTTCTTAGCCATCACGGGTTACAACATTGTCCTAACACATAGTTCCTTTATTCTGTTGTAGGGTATTGGTGTCTGGCTTCTCTGGTTCCGGCTAAGGCTTAAGGTGGGAGTACACCTGGATGTATGTGTCATGTGGTTTTGTGGTGTAGTTGGTAGTAAACCATGTGAGCCCGCAGCGAGGCAGCACGCACCCTCAGCGAGGCACTACAAATCTTGGCATGTCTTAGCATTCTAGGATAGTTAGTAAAAGGACGGAATTCATTTTATAAAATGCCAAGATTTATAGGGCCTCGCGGAGGGTGCTGCTTCGCTGAGGGCTCATATGGTTTATACCTGATGAAGATTGGAAAAATATCAACTTCTCACCCACTAAACCTAATTTAGCAAGTCTTGGTGGGGGCTGTGTGACTTGGGAACCCAACCCTGTTCTCAGTTTATCCGACAGTGTAGACTATGGTGCCAGAACGGAAGACTGTAAACCAAGTGGCTGAGGCAAATGCAACAGTGGCTCTGCTAAAAAATTGCCAAGAACTGCCAAGCCTATGAGTGATAAATTGTGCACACTCTAAAATGTGAGAACGGATAATATTAATTTAAGCTATAATACAATTACATTCTGTGAGTTTGAAACTCGTCTATGACTTCTGTATGTCTTAGTGACTTTATCTTTAAAGTCAGCACTACCATAAGCAACTCCTGCCTCATATGCTCTCATCATTCTTTGGGTACGTGCCCAAAACTTCCAGATAAGAGTAGGCTTTACAGATGTTAAAGACTCAGGAACTATTTTTCTCAATGCCTTAATACTATACCCACACCTTTTACGTGCATAAAGCTTTGCAGCCCCCTAATAGTATTCAATAAAGTTCAGCTCGCAGTGATACTTGGGAAAAAAGTGTACCTGATGGCCAACCAACTCCACCTCTTCCTCTAATCTGCTTCTTTGGGCCTTAAAGTCAAGTTCTTGGGCAATTTAAGCCCGTGCACAACAATCTCCTCCAGTTAGACATTGTTTTTTGAGGTTGCCATTCTCCTTTCGGCACTGAATGCATAATTTAGGTCTCCACAATCCCCTCTCTTTCAATACTATTCACAGTCCTTTTGGTGTACCATCTGCCATTACCATTTGCTGAATTTCATTGGTAAGAGAAT
>QFET01010835.1:1267-11589 GCA_003316355.1 Tuber calosporum | reverse complement strand
TCCTGTCCTCAGATCCGCCAGCAAAGTACCAGCAGTGGACGAGATCTTGAATGCTCATAAAGCCACTAGGATGGAAGTTGATATGGCAAGAAAGCATGCCACATTCCGGCAGACTGTGCAAGCAGATAAAAAGTGGAACCCCTATCGAAGACCATTCAACATTGGCACCAGAGTTCTTGTAAGAGGACGCCCTTACACCTCCACCCCTGGACGATCCAAGAAGCTAGAGCCTCGCTGGTTTGGACCCGTTAAGGTCCTAGAGCATGACTCTAGTAGCGATAACTACAAGCTGGAATTGCCTAAGAGAATAGAGCGCCAGAAGCCATACTTTCACATCTCATGCCTCAAGGAATACCATGAGAACGATCCCAATAGATTTGCATCCAGGACAATGGATTGGCCGGCCCCTATACTCATCAATAATGCAGAAGAATGGGAAACAGAGGAGATACTGGATTATCGCCTACAGAACAACAGAGTCGAGTTCCTGGTACACTGGAAAGGGTATGAAAGGACAGATGACTCTTGGGAACCTATCGAGAACCTGGAGAACTCAATGGAAATAATAGCGGAATATTGGAAAGAAAACCACAGCACAGAACCGATGCCTAAAATCACCTCCCACTATGTCAGGACCTCTTGAGAGCCAATGGAAGTCTCTACAATCCCTTGCCCTAGAACCATAGTACCCAACAATTTCTGGGAGCCCTATAACGATGAAGAATACGATTCTGCAGGCTCAGATGATAGCTACTTCAACACTGATGATGATTCTATACTCTGGCCTTGGGAGAGCTGCGATGAGGCCTATGGCCTTAGGAGAAGATAGGTTTTGTTCAGATTTGGGGAATGTAACATGTGTACATGTTCCGGTACCTCTATTCCCACTCTCGTTAACCTTTCCTTTGTCAGATTACATTCATTTGATTTGATTTCTTTTGTATTTGATTTCCCTACCGGAATCTCTAGATTCCGGCGCCCTGATTACTGTATGCTTTGGAGGATCGGCAGGATTGTGCTCCAGGAGTTCCAAGGGAAGGAAGAGGTCATGTATACCGGCGGTAGGATAAAGGCAGTGTTGTGGGAAAGCCCCAGGCTTTCCAGGACTCTTGCAGGGCCACAGAATTCAGGTAGCTGTACACTCACCGGTAATGATAGTGGCTGCGGGTTTCCAGAGCCACAGCTCTTGCAGGAAAGATTTCATGTATTTAAGAGTGGTCTCCGGGCTAGCATGAGACTTCAGACTTCAGACAGATACCTAGAGTGTGAATACACTTGGTTGAACGGTGATCCTATTGTTCCCCTTCGCTCTATAAACTATTCTATTGTTGTAACCTACTCCCAAGTATCTCGAGAATCCCAAAGGGACCCTGAAGATACTATTAGGATAGGGGGAGAAGCGTCGATGGATAGGTCTTCAATAGATAAGGTAAAGGTATGGAACTAATAGAGTGACCGTTCAACATGTAGTACTAAAGATGATAGTCCTGTGAGGCTTGAGAGTCCGAATCCTTAAGGGATTGTAGGCTCTTTAAATACAAAAGATTGTAGCTAGGAAAACTAAACAAAAGAGCAAATATCCTGTTCAACAAATATGCTAACAGAGGCAGCATACCAAGGTAACCATATTCTAAAAACAAAGTGTTAAAAGCGACAGGATGGAGCTAACAACACAAGTAATGGAATCCAAACAGGAAGGAACCAGAGATCACTACTACTATACAGTTCCAGCAGGTATAGCAGGTGGATACCGATACCCAAATGGGTAGAAGCAAGGAGGGGTAGTGGTAAGCGAAACAAGGAAAGAATAACCAGTTAGGAAGTCATAACCAAGTAGGAAGGGACAACCAAATAGTAGCGCTTATCAGGTATAAACCCAAATAAGTAATAACCAACATCAAGTCAGTAGTAATAGTAGAAACATAATAAGATTCCGTTACAATTGTACTCCCTTTGTCTTCGCCTTTCAGCAGGTCTCCCTTAGACACCAAGGCAATAGCAGGCTACCGCTTAGGCTCCATTGTATAACCGTTCACACAGGCTAACGCTTGTTGTTGAAATTTCTTATTCGTTCTTATATGAATATTTCCTGGAACATATTGTATATTTTCTTACTTGGTTAGTGTTTCGGCAATACCTATTACACCACATACATTACTACAGCTAGGACATACTATGCGTTTATTTCTGTTATATTTCATTATTACGATAAGGATTGTTATATATATTCCTTTTTCTGGTATTCGGGTTATTTTGCTTGCTTATCACATATTTTAACGGTTATTGTTCCGTACTTTATGTCTTATCATGCACAATGAAACCCCTCACACCACTTTAGATTTTATGAACTTTAGGGATTTTCTTGGCAGGTTTTCAGGGTTAAATACGTTCTCACTTATGTTTTTCCTACTGACGTTACAGTAAAATATGTTCGTACTTATATTTTTCCCTTTTATATTCTTTTAGATAATGGGAGGGCGCACTCTTGTATATATAAGGGCTACCACCCACTTTTCTAGCTTAGAAGAATAAGGAACAGACTACCTACCAATCTACCTTCATAAATCTACCTCTCCTCATCAAGGCGTGCCCGCAATACTCGCTTGGTATTGCGTTAGTATATTCCGATAGATATAAGATCGTGCCAATACACATTTGAACAGGTTATGAGCCCGGGCCTCCTATATCTTTAAGATATACATTTACACCCTCCAACAGTTCACGAAACCTCACCATCAACGAAGCGAAACCCGTCCTGCCATCAATCCACGTTTCCCACCAGATTAATACCCAGAAACATTTTTCTCAGCTAAGTTTATTTCTTGGCACGAAACATCGACCAGACGAAACGCTTATTCTTGACGAAACCAGACATTCTCGGCCTCGGCATTATACAAGTCTCGGCGAAACACTCTCGGCGTTAACCACTACTTAACTAAGCTCTTTTCACCGTTCGCCTCCGTCTCCTTCTTTTTCCTCTCTTTGTGCGCGCAAGCGTTACCCACCACTCCTCCGCACACTTTATCAACTACCTGGAAGTTAACACATCTGAGGGTGGACAATCCCAGAAAAATCCTTGATAGGTGAACGTGTTACTTTCAGGCTTGATTAAAGTTGTATGGACTTAAAGGGGGTGTGTGGCCACACAGAACAATTCGAAGAACACAACTTGTGTAACCAAAATCCACCATGGCCTCAGCCTCAACCACCGTCCCTGAACCTTCCTCTGACAATCCCCCAGCAACCCCTCTGCCCATTGACCAAAGGGCACGGACACACACTATTAACTCTAAAAGCGGCTTCGCACCCAGTTATAAGCTCAGCTTTATCCCAAAGCTGACTGGGCCGGAGAACTACTGCACATGGTGTGACATCTCCGAGTACGTCCTCGGAATGTTCAACTGCTGGGACATTGTGCAAGGAATGGAAACCATCCCCGATGAAATATGTGATGAAGACAGGGATCTGACAAATGTTGACCCTATAGATGAATTTCGCGATCGCTACCAGTGGGCATCGGCCTACTTCCTCGAGACCATTGATCCAAAATGGCTCATCCTCCTGGCAGCCCACAAAACGCCGCACACAATCTGGACGGCGTTCCAGGATAAATTTGACAGAGAAAACACCTTCTCCTTCTTCGACCAACTTAACGCTATTCTCGATACCAAATACGAGTCGTCTGAACCCATCGCTAATCACATCGGCAAGTTTGACACCCTCTGGAATCGCATGCAACACCGTTGCACCACTGCTACCGAAAATGACCGTTACGCCCTACCTTTTGCATTTAAGACAGTATTCGAGTCATCGGAAGCAAAAGATGCTGTCCTTCTCCAGTCCCTTCCCGAGTCGATGAACAACATTGTCAACAACCTCCATACCAAGGAGGACCTTACCTACAACCATATCTATAACAGGTTGTTGGACCTTAAAACTTCGGTTAACTCTGAAGAAGACAAGGTGTATAAAACCGCCACTGTCAAAGGAAAAGGGAAGGAACAACCCCAACGAAAGGGAAACAGCACATCAGTCACAGCCAAATAATGCTCATACTGCAAAAAGCATTACCCCTCTGCACACAATGAAGGGCTTACTTGGAAAGAGTGTCAGAAACTCAAGACCGATAACCAAAAGAAGAAGGAAAGGATGGCGATTGACACCACCAAGATCGGCAAGGAAGAGACATCCAAACTAGTCAGTATATCCTCAACCCTTACCACTATGCGAAAGACCCCTCACCCACACAATTGGGTAATCGATACAGGTGCAAGCTCACATATGACAAGCAACCTAGACCATCTTATAAACTTTGAACCAGAAAAAGGAAACATCAAGTTAGGCGATGACTCAGCAATAGAGTCATGCAGCCGTAGAACAGTTAAGCTCATGGCCAAAACCTCTAATGGCCATGTATCTCCTGTTTTTCTTCAACGTGTTCTCTGGGTTCCTAAGTTGGGTCAATGCAATTTGTTATTGTGGCGGGCTATAGTTTCTTTGGGAAAAGGATTTTCTTTACGCAGTTCAGGGAAGGACATGTATGTTATGGGAAAGAATATAGAGGTTATATGGGGCAAGCTTGACGGACAAGATTATGTCATGCAGGAAAGAAAGGAACAGGCATACAAAATGACCTATCAGGAGTGGCATGAAGCCTTGAGTCATCCCTCAGCAGCCTACCTTCGCTCCGACAAATACTCTGACACACCCCATATCCCAAAGGTTCCTACAGGTTGGCAATGCGAAACTTGCATTACCTCAAAGTCGTCCAAACGAAAACCAGAACCAACACAGCACCGTGACCAAAGCTCCTTCGAGTTAATTCACTCCGACTTAAGCGGAAAATTCTCGATACCATCCTTTGGTAATTCTTGGTACTATATCACCTTCATTGATGACTGCACACGATACACCTGGATTTACCCCATCAAGGTAAAATCCGATACAGTAAAAATCTTCAAACAGTTCATCCAGGAGCGACAAACCCAAGATAGCGCCATAATCAAACGATTCAGAACTGATAACGGTAGTGAATACAGGAACCATGAAATGCTAAACGTGTTTCAGGCGTATGGAATACTTCATGATAAAACTCCACCCTACTCATGTGAATTTAATGGCGTTGCTGAACGGTATAATAGGACCATAATAACCGCCACTAGGTCCATGTTAAAAGGTTTAACTCTACGACTTTGGGCAGAAGCAATCGCAACTGCCGTATACCTCAGAAACTATCTTCCCAACCGATCCATAGGAGGTTCAATGCCTTATGAATCTCTCTACAACAAAAAGCCGTTGATCAACCACCTGCGCCCATACTGGACCAAATGCTTCGTCCGTATACCTGAGGAGACCAGAAAACCAGGAACGAAGCTACAGCCCCAGGCGATCGAAGGCTCTCTTGTTGGATACACATCCTCTGACAGGATATAGTGGATATACATCCCCTCGCAACATAAGATATCCGAAACACGACAGGTACACTAGACCACCAATGCGATTGAGCAATCGGAAGTGCCAAGTACAACACCTGCTCCAGAATCCCAATTTGCGACCGTCCATCCTCTCTCGTTTCCAATAGACCTGCAATCGTACAGTAAGACTTTGGAATTGGACCCGAGTACGATACCTACCAACCGCACAACAGCGATTGAAATCCATCCTCCTCCATTACCTCCACACCCAGAGAACTACGACCAACCTGACACACCGTCACCTACTCTGGAACCTGCTCCCTTGGAACAACAACCTCAAGAACATGAGGCCCTACCAGACGAGCAACCGGAAACACTGACAAGGTCAGGACGAATCTCACGCCTACCGGTACGCTTTGGCAGAAATGCTACTGAACTACCGGATGAGGATCCCACCACGTATCACCAAGCGATTAACAGTACGCTTAAGGAACAGTGGACCACGGCGATGGATGACAAGATTAATGCACTAAAAAGGAATAAAACCTTCGATGTTGTTGAAAGACCGATAGGAAGAAAGATAATCGATAGTAAGTGGGTTTACAAGACTAAACATAATGCAGATGGGACTTTCGAAAGGTTTCGCGCAAGAGCTGTTGCCAAAGGGTTTTCACAAATTTCCGGCTTTGACTTCGAAGAAATATTCGCCCCTGTCATCCATTATGAATCTCTCCGCTTCCTCCTCGCGATATGCGCCTCAAACAAATAGCGACCGCAACAGTTCGATGTCAAATCTGCTTTCCTCTACGGCGAACTCAAAGAAGAAGTTTACCTACAACCGTTACCTGGGTACCGTGACAGAGAAAAAGTATGGAAACTTAACCGATCTCTTTATGGACTTAAGCAATCTGCGAATGAATGGTATGCTCTCTTCGCAAAATTCTTAACCTTCAAAGGATTTACGACATCAGCCCTCGACCCATGCATGTTCGTCCATACTAAACACGACCTCTACGTACTGGTTTACGTCGACGACATTGCCATACACACAGCCGACTCCCCCCACGCAACATCTCTGATAAAAGACCTGAAAAAGGCATTCGAGATCACTGACCTTGGGGAAGCTAACTTCCTACTCGGCTTGCACATAACATATACACCAGACGGTATACATCTTACCCAGCAAAAATACATCAAGTCAGTCCTCCAAAGATATGGCATGGAAAACTCACGTTCTGTTTCTACCCCTTTACCAAAAGGCATTCAACTTACGAAAGGGACCGAAGACATATAGATACCAGACCCCTCCATTTACCAATCAGTTATAGGATCACTTATGTACCTCACCACTGGCACAAGACCCAACCTCTCGTATATGATTTCATTTCTTTCTCAATTTTCTTCTTGCCCATCTGAGGCACACCTAAAGGCCGCTAAACACGTCCTTCATTACCTTGCTGGAACGGAAAATATAGGATTGTTCTACCCGTACCCAACCAACGCAACTCCCGCTATCGATATCTATGCTGATGCAGACTTTGCCGCTTGCCTTGATACCCACCGCTCCTTCTCAGGATACATTGTTATCTTAAATGGTTCATGTATCTCCTGGCGATCCAAGAAACAGGCATCGGTCGCTACATCTACTACCGAAGTGGAATACGTGGCTATGTCACTGGCTACGCGACAAATCCAATGGTTCCAAAAAGGCCACAACGATATTCGACTAAGTTTACCGATCGCTTTGCATGCAGATGATACCGGCCCTAATTTTCTTGCGACAAACCATCAACTCAATGAAAGTATCAAATACATCGATGTTCACTTTCACAAAATACGAGAAGAACTCGACCGCGGTTTGTTCACTTTACTAAAAGTTGAGTCGTCAGAAAACCTTGCTGATATCTGCACCAAAATCTTAGCGAAACTGGCACATACACAGTTGATGGGACTTCTGTGCTATAGATAATGAGGGGAAGTGTTGAAATTTCTTATTCGTTCTTATATGAATATTTCCTTGAACATATCGTATATTCTCTTACTTGGTTAGTGTTTCGGCAATACCTATTACACCACATACATTACTACAGCTCGGACATACTATGCGTTTATTTCTGTTATATTTCATTATTACGATAAGGATTCTTATATATATTTCTTTATCTGGTATTCGGGTTATTTCACTTGCTTATCACATATTTTAATGGTTATTGTTCCTTCCTTTATGTCTTATCATCCACAACGAAACCCCTCACACCACATTAGATTTATATAAACTTTTGGGATTTTCTTGGCAGGTTTTCAGGGTCAAATACGTTCGCACTTATGTTTTTCCTACTGACGTTACGGTAAAACACGTTCGTACTTATATTTTTCCCTTTTATATTCTTTTGGATAACGGGAGGGCGCACTCTTGTATATATAGGGGCTACCGCCCACTTTTCTCGCTTAGAAGAATAAGGAACAGACTACCTACCAATCTACCTTCATAAATCTACCTCTCCTCATCAAGGCATGCGTGCAATACTCACTTAGTATTGCGTTAGTATATTCCGATAGATATAAGATCGTGCCCATACACATTTGAACACCTGTTACATAAATGAAATTAGTTGCAAAAAAAATTAAAGCTGTCCAAGCCTACAAGAAGAATTATCCAAACTTATTGTATCTGAGATTAAGATACTAGTCAAGTTGCGAAAAATAAACTTGAACTAGAATATTTTGTACCTTGAACTTATAATTTTGCATTGAGCCACAAAAGGTGTGTTGAACCACAGGTTAGTTGAGCTGGCAAGTCATGTTGAGCTGGCGGGCACTCTGGAAGAGTGTCCCAGGTTGCGAGCGAGCAAGCAGGGGTTGTGGCCGCTAGCCACAACCTTGGCACAATTAGATACCTCTCTGAAATAAAAATAAAAATAACTCATCCTTTTCAGTTGAAAATTCTCCAGGAAACGGATTGCGTATCCAGGAGACACTGGACATACCGTATATGACGTTGGTACAGTACCAGACCGCCGCTGTGCGATAGACAAGACAGGTTATCTCGAGTACAATGCACCTCCCCGCGCGCAGCCGCTCTCTCACTCTCTCGGTGGGTATCACACTGGACATGGTAGAAATTGTCAACAGTCAACATCCTACATACTACCAATATCTTTTCCACCCTCGCTAGAAGTCAAGGAATATCCCAATCCCATCGGGGGGTCAAGCTGGCAAGTGTCAACGTCCAATTGCTATTACTATTTCATGGCTTTTTTCCCGTCATAGCACAAGACTGAATAAATAAAGCCCGAGTGGCACTCATCAGCTTACTTTACGATCAAGGCGGTATCGGTATCATATGACCCTCGATGAGATACTGGTAGGCTTGCAATGCTCTTTGTGGAAAAAATTTAGTTGGTAGGATATCGTGCTGCTGGGTAGCTCGCACACTTGACTGATCCTTCGATACCGTCTTCCGAGAAGTTTGGGGTTTATATCCCGTTAGATAAGTAACTTCCACCCTTCGTGCCTGCGTGGGGATCATGTGTAACTACAAGCAGTTGAGTAGAGTAGAGTAGGGGGTGGGATGCGCAAACGTAAGATTCAATCTTTGACTTGGTTCGTCTGAACTTTCCTTAGGGATTTGGAATACGATCTCTTGAAATAGCTTGGGGATGGATAGCGGCTACTAAATGCCGTGCCACGGGAATGTCAGGTCTCGTTACCCAAGGCGAGGCTGTGGTGCTCCCAACCTAGTAAGCTTAATCACGGAGATTGGTAGGGCCCGAGATGGTGCACCTCAAGAGATCATATAAATCCCGTATGGTAGGCTACTTTGTGTACTCGAGTAGAGGGTAGCGATCCGATCTGATCTGATCTGATCTGATCTGATCAAGTAGATATCTTGACGAGTGGAACAGAGCACAGGGTACGTTACCGGTAGAGTGATGGAAGTAAAAAGACACCAGAAGCCTCCTCCTGCGTACGAGTAACCCTTCCTTCCTTCCTTCCTCTCCATTATCTGTTGGGGTATATGATACAAGTACTCCCTCACGATTCCGCACACCGATCACATCATCACCAAATTCCTACCGTATCTTTCCCTACACCCTAGGTTAAAATAGCAGAGTGACGATATTATACAAGTATCATACAGACTTACACATCAAATCGGGATTTATCCATTAAAACTGCGCCTCCCCAACGCCCTACAGGATACCCAATCCGAGGCGGTGGTGTGTCCCTCCGCAGATCAAGATCCGATGGCTCGGTCTCAGTGAGGCGCAATGAACATGCACATATGATGCAGGGAGTACGAGTAGACCTCAACCCGTAGAATACATTTTTATATCGGTCACGTTGACATCGGTATGTATGTAGCATACATACCCCCTCCCCGTGTGTTCATAGAACCCCTCCGCTTATATATAACCAACAAGGTTATCTACTCGACAGGAATAACCATTTCGTGGACCAGCTTAGCTTACGGCAGTAGAAACTTGAACGATTGAAGCTTGTTGCTGTGCGGTTAGAAATTCACTTCTCATGAAAGAGGGGCAAAAAGGATATGGAAAAAAACACAGCCCCTTTCCTCCTTGAGAGAGAGAGGGAGAGGGAGAAGAAAGAATTATATTGGTATGCATGTTGATAAAACTTGAGCTTAGTCACGCACAGATAAAACCCAAGCTATTGAGGTGCGAAAATAACGCTTGGATTTGTCTCTCTCTTTCTCTAACTTAGTACCGTACCGAAAGAAAAAAAGCGAGAAAAGCCAAAATTGCCGAAACCAACCAAACCCCCTGCGTAAGCGGAGAGGGATAGCTTTACCCTAGTCTACTCGAGTACGGGTATGATACCATACAGTGATCCTCAGACACCAATCATCTTTTTCCTTTTTCCAAAGTCGATAAGAATAGCATCCCC
>QFET01010833.1:0-18547 GCA_003316355.1 Tuber calosporum | reverse complement strand
GGGGCTGACGTAGGGGGAGGAGCGGGGGTCGAGATAACGGGGGTGATCTCATCCACGTGCGTAGTCAGTGCGGCAAGTCGGCTAACTACCTCATTGATTCCAGAGAGGGCAGTGCAGAGGAGTGGGATGATGGTGGCTTTCCCGTCGGAAAGGTTGTGGACGAGAGAGTTGTCAAACGCAGGGAAGGATTCCTGGGAGAGGCTAAACTGGGTAACTATAGCGTCCAGGAGGTTCTGGGTTGCAATAAGGTGTTCGGGGAGGGGTCCAGGGGTGCTGGGTGGGTGAGGCTGACCTGGAGGGGCCAGGGGAAGCTGTGGCTATCACAGTCACACAGGAAGTGGGGCTGTGTCGCTAAAGAGTGAAGGTTAAGCGAGGGGCAAGATTTAGTGTGTCGTGGCTGTTGCCACACAAAAGGGCGAAGTTTTGTTCATCTAAAAAGGGCAACAGTTTCAACCGGGAGGAAAATAGAGGGCGTGGAGTGTGAAATAGAGGGCGCAGAGCGTGAAATTGAACATGTAGAGCTGTCTCTATATTTATATTGTTTTAACAGTCAATGCTTAATCCTGGCTTTACAGCCCACTCTAGGGCCTCTAAACGACCCTACCACACATGTATTGTCATAACCTGAAAGCTATAAGTATTCTGCACCTTCTTTACCTTGTTTGTTGCCATGTGAACTATTTTCTATTGAAAGTTGTATCCTTTTGCTCAATAAAAGACTGTTAGAGGGACTGAGCTACCACAAGCCAATAGCCTACTTGATGTAGAAATAATTCTCAAAGATTTTATGGCTGAATCGTGTAAAAGTAACCCATTTCGGGATCCCAACATGGACTAACACCCTAGGTTTATTCGTAATAGATATAATTAGTGCCTTAGGATGTTTAATTATCAACAATTGACTTTCCTTAGCCACTTTAATTAGTGCTACAGCAAATTAACTTGATAACTGATTTCAAATCAAAGGCCCTCAGGTTTGCGATAACTTCATAGTTTAATAGTGTGCAAGGAGTCTGAGGTTTGGCAGAGAGTTCTCCGGCACAAGGGACATTTTAGACATAAAACCTTCCGTCCTGTGCTACATATTACAGACAAGGTTACCTGAAATCATAAATAACAGGATAGGTTTCTCCAGAAGCTACAAATCTCTTGAGAGAGTAAAGCCAAGAGCTTAAGGATATACTATAATTAGGGCACCATATAGGAGGATAGATCCTATTCTTGCGACTGCAATAAAACGCGCTTCGCACAATAAATGGTGGTAAAGATAAAGACAAATGAATCACGGGTTCCAAATAAATATTGTTAATTAGTACTTGCACTCAATTCAAGTTTATCTTGAAAACATCCTTGGTATGGGACTAGATTGTAGTTTTCATTTACTGAAGTAGAATTAGAAAGCATACAATACCCATTCTAGCTCCTACCATTATGGCCTACATTACAGCACTATTAGTTTTTCAGACAGATAACACGTCAGAAATGACTAGGGGTTCCCTGGATCACTCATGTAATATAGGTCCATGAATCGGAAAGGTAATCTGCAATATATCTCAATTTGATTTGCCAGATATTGTTATGATCCAATGTGATTAACACAGGTGCTACACCTAACTACTAATTTGGAGATATTCTAATAAGCACTGTGTTGTCCTGCATATCCTTAATTTGAAAGTGAGCTTGTATGTGGGATGGTGCTAATATCCGCCTCAATAGGAGGAGTACTTTCACAAGCAATAGTACTGGTTGTGTATCCTCAATTGTTCTAGGACTTATGCCTACCTTGTATTGATATCAGAATCCTTTTGGCTCCGATCGCACTAGGCTAATAATGGGACAATGGTCCAGAGGTAATATGATTATATAGGACATAGCCTAGATGGTTGCATGTAAAGTCCCAACTGCTAGCCGTTGTTGTTGTATCTGATGCTAATCCTTATTTGGGTGCATTTCAGAGAAAACTAGTAAACTTTACGATCATCACAAATCTGGCTTTATGGTTCTCAGGATTGAGTATATGATAGATTATCCTGTGGCCTTGTTGAAATATATTTAAATTTAAAATTGACATAGAAATAGATGTTCCAGTATCATTTTAAAAATTATGTCAAAAAACTATTATTTCATAGAAATATAGCCTCAATAAAGGTCTATCTATTATCAATGTTTCAGATATTTTTATGAGTAGAATTTGTTGTTATTGAAGATAGTCTTAAAAGTAAGGAACTTTATAAAATTTTACAGACATTATAAAACAATACCAAGAATTGCTATGCAACAAAACTTGGCAGTTATTAGGGTAAACACTTGTTTAGTTAGGGTTCATATTACGGGTAATGTAGGGATATTTTCCTTAAAAATTGGATGTTAGTATAATGCTCTGAAATAATTAGCAAGTACGGGATTATCATAGAATCTTTACTCCTAAAAATCCGTTTAATCAAATCCTTAGACAACACAATTCCTCGATCATGAATATTCCTACTTTACATATTATCAACAAAGATATTGTGACAGAGTCCGATGACAGTAGTTCGAATGCGGATTAAGCTCTAAGCAATCTATAATCAAATCCGATCTGGGTGATAATGCATGGTCGTCAGACTTTGAACATGATGATATTGAAGATCGTTGTTCAGAGAAAACAGGTAAGTTTAGAATCCAAGTAGTGTGACTTGAGAGAGAGCCGCATTGGACTAAGAATATATTCTGAAATAGTTGATGAGTCCCAAGAGCCAGCAGAAGCTTCCACTAAACGCTTATAAGTGTTTCCAAACTGCTGTTCCTGCTTCCAGCAATGTATCGAGAAGGCAGATCCTGAAGTATAGAGTAAATGGCTTTCATACCATGATGGACTTTCAAAATACCTGAAGAAAATTAATTAAACATACCTACTATCACCTCTGTTATCAAATAACCAGCAAGTCTTACAAGGTCCTCGTATCCACCACGCCAGTACATGTCCACGCAAGCGTATACGGTGGCAAATCCAGTATCTACTGCCCTTTGTTAACACAGTTTGTCAAAATGTATTCTGAAGATTCTGGAATATATCATACAGAATGGTCTATGCTATAATCCACGATTTGCGGCAATATCAAATGCCTATTCCAAAGAAGCATGGCAATCTCAAACATGTGCCTCATAATAAGATTGCAGATGCAATTACCGAAAACTTGGTTACTTTCCCTATAAAGTTTAAGGAGGAGGAAGGAGAACTTATTGCAACCAGAGTCTAAGAGCGGAGATTAACTAGAGGGGCAATAACAAGATATATGGAGTTAGAAACAATTATTTACCTACCATCACATCTTTCATATCGAGCGATATTTCAGCAATACCTGGCTTCGAACAGCCACGATCTCACCACAGATTCGATTTCTTTTTCGAAGTTTTATAGGACATGGAAATCAGATCCAATCCTACGCCTTATGAGGATTCATAAACCTTCCAAATATGTATGCGATCAGTGTACTATACTCAAAAACCATCGACTACTAAGGCCATCTAACACTTCTGACTTGGAGGAACCATCCTAGGCGCATAGTGCATTTCAATTAAGGCAGCAGAGTAGGGAATTAACGCTGGAGTGTCATCGCAAGTAGTACTATGCATGTCGAGCTGCTTATGAATCTGATATTCAAGCTTCCAAGGGAGAGTATGCAGACCGCAGTTGCATATCTTTTGACTTACAGCAAGTTGCCAAAATTCCCAAAGTACCACCACTGACATCCCAGTACTACTTCTGGTCCCCGTTTAACCTTCATGTATTTGGAATTGTCGATGATGCAATTGACCAGCATTACCATGTTATGTTTACCAAAGCACAGCAGGGAAAAGGATCAAATCAGGTTATATCGATCCTACATTGCTCTCTTACTGCTATGTCCGACCTACAACCAATAGTCCATTTTTGGGCTGATAACTGTGGAGGCCAAAACAAGAATAAAGTAATGCTTTAGTATCTCAGTTAGCTAGTAGCAACACAAGAGCAGGAAGTAGTTATTCTCAGATTTCAAATCAAAGGACGCACGTGAAATAGTGTAGACAGCGACTTTGGGACAGTTAAGCAAAAAGCCAACCGTAGTGATGTCTGGACCCCCGCGATGTATGCAACCTTTGTCGACAATACCAACAAATCTGTAAAGATTAAGGCAATTCGCTGCTTTGATGATCCACCAGAAACAATGTTTCATAACTGGGAGTTAGCATTGAATCCTTTTTTGAAAGCACTAAAAGGAATTCAACGTTACGACTTTTTCAGATTTCGAGCTTCCTGGCCTGGAGTAGTTGAAGAAAGAAGATTACCAGCTGATGCCTGGATGTCCTTTGATCTCCGCAAACCTGGTTTTGATCTGGATTCATTCCGTAATATCATACCAGTAGGACTTCCTGATATTGCAATAAATTTAGAGAAATGGCATGACCTTTGGCAGAAATTCTCCCTTTATGTTCTATTAGACTATCGCGATGAATGGTACTATTCAAAGCCTGACAAAGCTCTTAATTCTTCTGCACGACAAGAGAAAAATGCAGGTGCTAGAAATGCTAAAGGAGCGAAAGTAGTCATCAGCAACCCTGTTGATCAGTCATTCCTAGATAATTGTAAGCATTAATCTCTATGGAATTGTTAATCTATAATCTTTCTACCTGAATAGTTACTGATTTGGTTATTCAACTTGTAGCTGTAAATACTTTATCTAATCCAGTGAATGCAGTTCATCCTCTAGTGATCATTCCTGGAAAACGGCCATGTGGGCATCCTCCTGGTTCTAAAAATAAGCGGAAACCTGTTGATAATAATTAGAAGCTTTATAAAACTCTAATTAATATAATAATAATCTTATTTTCTAACTGGTTTTTCATAAGCCCTAATTATTACTCCAAACTTGAATATATAACTTGTAAAACGGCAAATATTTCTGCATAGAACAAAAGATATACAAATTAGGATTTAGAATATTATATTCTTGCTTGTTTTATACTAGGAATTGTAGAGTTATTTCAATTTGTTTGTGGAAAAACGTTTTTGTTATTTCTCGAAATTCTTCTGGTTGCTATGCAAACTAAAAGTGCCCTCAACTCAAAACATGAAAAAATGTAAGTTTACCTCTTTTCCAGAAATGCACTCATTTATTTGTTAAATGGAACAAAAAATGTATTTATTGTGGGGTATAACTACAATAATCCCTCCACCTGCAGTTTATCCAACAACCCTCAGCTAAATAAAACCCTTTTGCCCAAATGGGTTTTGATTGAAAAAGCCTACTGAGAACGAGCAGGCATGACATCAGCAGAGAGAAACTAAATACCGTTGAAACAAATACAAATAACATTGAGAAAGAACTAATACCAAAAATAGAAACCGAACACCTAATCGAGAATCCAACCCTAAACAATGTATCCCTGACAGTAGCAGTACACTCGTGTTACTAGTAATATTTCATGTAAGGCAGGGAGCGGAGACCAGGTCATTCCTAGGCGACCGACGTGGCGGATACTAATCCAAGGGGGAGAGGAAGCTATTGAAGGAGGACCGAGCATGTGGCAAACTCTGTATGCCGCTCTGCCTCAGGAGCCAGGGGGCTGTAAGGAATCAGCCATGGGAGGAGGTGGAGAAGGCTGCTTGCTATAAAGGAGGGGGAGTAGTAAGCGTGCGAAACGAAGGAACTAACAAGGGGATAAAGGAGGGGAGGAGATAGGAACAAGTAGGCAATCATCTGAATTCCCCTCTGGGGAGGCATCAAGGAAAATGCGGATGAGGGTATCAATGATATGTCTACAACCTTTGGCCTATAGCGAGTTGCGCTCTTCTTCAAGTGTGTCTCACAGCAGTATATGAGGGAATCACAACTGTTCTAGCACTTAAAAAAGGGCATGTATGTAGAGGGGGGAGGATAAACCATTATCCTCTAGGACTAAGACTGACTAGGCGATACTATCTGAGACGAGAGAGATGACATGTAGTAGAGTAGCAATAATCCCATTAGTAAAGATTCATGACAGACAGGAGGACGGGATGTGGAGATATTGGGAGAAACACTCATGGTGTTGAGTTTTCAAGCAGGAGGAAAATAGGAGGTGCAGAGCACCTAACTACCGCCTGTTTCAAATTTTTTTTTTTTTTTTTTCAAATTTTTTTTTTTTTATGTATTACTTGATAAGGTACAAGAACTCACATACATCATGAGATATGACGTAAAGAAAACCTTAAATCCTATATGAACAAAAAAAGGAAGAACAGATCCAAAGGTATTAAAGGTTGCTTGCATATGACACGTTACCAGGTACGGTTAACCAAAGAAAGTCAAAGAAACAACCCAAAACTCAAAAGGTACAGCTGCAACTAGAAAGGAAAAATACACCTTTTACAGTCCCATATGCAAACTAGATCAACTGAAAGCACTAGATAGAGAGGGCAAGGCACAGAGTAGGACAAAAGGAGGGGGGCCATAGTGGCCGCAGGGGAAGAGGTGAAGAGCCTGGCGGAATGGGAGCGATGCTCAGAGGCTTGCAAGTGGGGAGGGAAAGCGGTACCAGTAACTGGTATTGGTTACTATTGTTAATGCTCACAAGGGTAATGGAAACTAGCAGGGCTAGTTAGGGGTTAGTTAGCTATATGATTGGTTTCAAGTATCATTTGATAATTAGTTTGGTTAATGATTAGTTTCAAGTATTGTTTGATAGTTAGTTTGCATTATATTAGGTTTCATTTATCAAGCTGATACCCGGTATGTTTTATGTATTGTTTTATGTAACGGGATGATACATAATTGGTTTGCAGTACTGTTTAGGTGTATGAGGCATTGGTTTTACTAGAGGACTTTACAAGTGGACCCACGTTATATCAGTTGATTGGAAATCAAATCGAAGAATATTGAAAGCGTTAGAAAGGGAGATCAGCTATTTGAGCCAGCCCCTCCTGAGCTTAGACAGGGCAGACTTCGAAAGACTGAGTAATCAATATACTTGGTTTAGCAGTAACTTCTTTGCAGTTCGCACTAAACTATAGAGAGTCGGTCTAGGACTTAACAAGGCTGGCGATATAGTAAATGAAGGCTGGTAAATAACTTATAAAGATATCCAGTGGTAATACTCACATGAACAGCACACAATTTGGGATCAGAGTTACTATCGTTATACCTTAGAAGAAACACATTCCTCTTGGTGCCTGATACACCCATGAAGGCGTTACAGTACTAGTGTTGCAGATATAGTGGCCAATGGCAACAAGGAGGGGGAGAGAAGACCAAAAGGGGGCCACAGGTCCAAAATCACTTATGCTAAGGAGGTAGCTTGACTGTTACAGGACCATTGAGGAACAGAGGAGGACAGCGTGGCTGAAGGTTTCATCCTGATCCCCACATTACGGGCAAAGAGCTAAGAGGCCAACTGAGTACCACGAGGGGTGGGCCGCAAGGTCATCAGCAAAAAAAATTCTCCCTCATGTATTACCTATTATATCTCCAAGAAGGGGCTAGTAATGCCAGCTCCCCCTGTCCTTCCAGTCCCTCCCGTGTTTCTATCATTGTCAGAAAACTCCTGGGGCCTCCCCACAGCTCAATCCAGACCCCCAACGTCATTCATCCCTGTCTTTTATCCGTAGCCCTGTGCTTACTTCACACCGGAATCCATCTCGCGTAACTTACCCCAGTTTTTATTTTGGCTTTTCCTGCCTCGCCACTTTGGACTTTGTGTGGCTCATTCTTCCCGGTCTGAGTCTGGAAACCCCTCTGCGTGTCTCGGCTCCCTATCATAACCTGGCACTTTCCCTTCACCCTGATTTCTCCGCCATGGACGCCTTCCCCCTGGGGACGTTCCTCATACTCTAATATGCTCTCTTCCCACCTGTGTCGTTCCTATATAAACCTTCCTTGTTTCCATAGTACGCGTTTGTAATTCATTCTTTCGCGTCACACACAGAAGTCTGTACTCAATCCGCTCCTCATCGTCTTCTTTGAGACGCCATGAATCCCTTAAACTCTACTATTTTATTCTCATCCCTACTCGCTTAGAAAATATCAGTATACGTCTCATTTGTGCCGCTCTGTGTTCTTTCGAATGTATTTATCCCACTTTGTTTAATATATTCTATTAAATGTTCCTAAATCAATCCTCTTATTTACATACCAGTGTTTATTATCTACTCCGGCACCCTCTGGTAATAAATGCGCCATGCCCAGTATCCTTATGATGCCAACTACACTTTCCGCTGTCCCATTTGACCCTTTCGCCGTCCCCAAAGTGACAGTAACAGGTCCTGTAATGTCGTTTAACTTCCCCGAATTCTTAACATAGAGTCTATCAACCAATACCAGTCTATCCATATTACCTGTTGTTAACTCTCCTACCTTCATTATTGACACCAAGCGCGCTGGCTAATAGCCTTTCAACGCCCCATATATACTAATATTACCTGAATCCACCCAGACCCAATTGTTTCTACTCCGACCTGTGGACCTCCAAAGCTGAGTGCCTGTACACCGAAGATGGTGCCATGTAACCTCTCGCTCGTCCTGATGGTCCTCAACCAGAACGCGTAAAAGCCGACATATCTCGACGGGAAACTGCTTGACCATATCCAGATCAGCTGTAGACTTACAGATGATTTCTGTCAATAATAGTATAGTAAAAGGTGGGGGAGATTTTTCAACGTCTGACTGAATTGAGAAAGAGTTCCGATCGTTGCTATAAACTACGTTGGTTTCTTATTTACAGATCCTACCCTCAACTTGTGCTCCTTTTCACGTTGTTCATCCTCAATAGGACGTTCTAAACTCGCTTCAACATTCATTTCATGAATTTTGAAGCTGTCAAGCCTAGCATACATTCTCAGGATTTGATGGCTTGCATCGTTTTTTTTTGACAGCCGATAACCCTCTTTGATTATTGTTTCATGATTTGACTCCCACGCCTCCGTAGAATACATTTGAATGTTCCTGAAGCACCGTACATAGTCCCCAAAGTCACTCATAGGTGTATTTTAACAAAGTTAAAGTCTACATCCTCATCCTAGATATCAGCGACAATTCTATCTAAATCGCGACGCTGTTCGTCCGCAATATGACGTCTTTTGGCTGCTGTGGCTCCCGAAAGGCGGTGTTGATTAAGTATTTGGCTATTCTCACCCCTAATCCTGGTACTCACCTCTCGCACCTTTCTTGTTGTGGACTTATCTTTAGGGTACTCCTTAAAAACATCGTTGTGATCGTGAAAGGCTTTTAGGAACTGTTCGAGGTATTGAATCGTCTCCTTGGTATGGCTTGTATATTGTGATATTAGGGTAAAGTCCACAATTGATGGTTTGGCCTATGTGACATAGGCCAAACCTTTCGTAAATACGGGACATTCTACGTCACTTGGAGGACATAACGAAGCTGCAAATCACGATAGTATTTCTTTGACCAGATTCCTTATCTCTTTTCCGGTCCACTGCGAGATCCGAGTGTATTCTAAGCTCAGCGCAGAATAGCCAGGATTAACAGCCTAACTTTTCCTGATCGCATCGAATGTTTGTAACCGCTTGAACTTCTTTAGATATCCAATTACCCCTTTCACTAGGTGTGCTTCGAATATTACCAGGTAAACAACGTGAAGAAAATTGGGTTAGGGCAAGTCGTACTGTTGAATGTTCGGAAGACCCCTAAAGGCGCCTGACAGCAATTTGAACCCATGATCTGGGAGTATTGGCCCTGCTTGCTTGTCGTTATCACAGTTCCGGTTGAAGAGATTTTCGTATTTTCTATAATGTCGTTTTGCCGTGGGGCGTCTCAAATGGGACCCTAATTGTTCCGGTCGTACCTCACAGACAGCTCACTGATTTCTAGAATACTGTGCAATGTGACGTTTTCCACGTGATCCACAATCCAAGCCGCGAGACGTTGAAAACATAATCTGACCTTTCCATCGGCACATTCAAGCTCAATTCCGCCGTTTCCCAACACAACCATTGGCACAAATATCGCTTCTATCAAATCACAAAGAATCTCATTGTTGACCTGCCTTTGCCATGCATCTCGTGCTGCTACTCCCACGATCTTCGGGGGAACGGGCAAAAGTGCCAAAAGGAGAGTCACATGTTTCAAGACCTTATTCCGCATTTTCGATAGGATATTCCTAATTATCATAGAGATTGGCCAGGCTTACTTATATCCCGAAAAATTCGTTAAAAAGGTAACATCTGAAGCACATATGATCGGTACATGCGTTGCTCCATCAGGCAATGTATCCTTTATTGGCTGTTAATTTTAGGTTCTGACAATTGGTGTGGATACCCTGTGGAACGTCGCATTTGAACCTACCTGTGTTTCCCACCACCAATCGGCCCTATGCATTTCAGAATATACCCGCTGTGGTGGCTCTTCACTATTCCATTCCACGACCGGGGCGTAAACTAATTCTTGTGCAAAACATCTTTGACTAAGTAGATATATAGCACAATCAATAGGATGGCGGAAAAAGAATTTCTGTGTCAAGGAAGCTTTATCGGGTTCTTCCCGGTCGGGTATTTCCTATATACGGTCAATATTGGACGTTCTGAGGGTAGATTTATCTACAGCTTCGCTAAAGGATACAAACCCCTCTTTCCAGCTCTTCATCCCCATCCCTGATTCTAACTCATCAACAGCCTCAAGGAGCCGATAGCTAGATTTAATATTACTGTCTTCGGGCCCCAAGTTCATGTTGAAATATCTGTTGATATAATCCTTTGGTACCTTGGTTTCAATAAACCAGTACACAAGCTCTAAGTCAGACTTGGTGTTGAATGGTAGCCACATCTCGTCTTCACAATTTTCTCTCTATACAACGTCCTGTATAGATCTCCCCACAGTGGCGCGTTTCGTCCGTATGGGTAATCCAACCGATGGTGCCCTTCCCTCAGTATCAGAACAAATGTCGCTTTCCACGTCCGAATCACTGGTGTTTGCGTCACTGTGGAGCTCATTTTCGTCTATATTCATTTCAATTTCTGGGAATTCATTACCCAGCGGATCGAAAGTTTGGACAGGTCTACCAGTAGCGTGATCTGAGTTGGACGTTCTTCGTCGCAAATGGGCTGTTTGAGTGTTCTCCGTGATTGTACAAATTCAAAATGTGCGGTTTCCATATGGTTTCTATACCATGGTCTGGACTTGTATTTTTACCTGCAGTACGGGCACTGGGACTCTCTTACCATTCTGTAAGAAATTAGTTTTAACGGAAAACAGCACAAGGAAGACACGAACAAACCAAACTTACTTTCAAGACTGGTCTGATCTTGTACTTAATTAGGTGTGACAATCGCATAGCTAGTTTCTTGACTGGAGCTGCACTTATGAGATAGATGGTATGCGAGAAGGTACCAAAGGAACGAACCTCGTCCCACTAGATCTTAGAGTTAGAGATATGGCAGGGGGAGAAAAAAAATCAAAAACTATCCTCATACACGGTATGGCCCGTGGGCTCTGCTGTGTTTTTCCTCACCTACCCCTGAGCAAAATTGTAATGAGAGCACAGATCGTTTCCGTTCTTTGGCCCTAAACTCCCTTCCCACAACCTAACCCGAACCAGGCACAGGGCTTTTTATCCTGTGAACATCTCCCCTTGTTTTTCCATATTTATCGTAGCACAAACAAGGAGAATTTATCTTTGAGATCTTGAACGTTGTTCGGCTCATTGCAGACTTTGAAAATGCTCAACATCATGTCTAGTGCCTATACGTGAATTGAACTTATCCGAACCTATACCAAGACAGCCGGGGTAGTCCCCAGCCCACCAATCACATCGCCGTACTCAATCCTCTCTTGAAAAGTTTGTTCATGTTTGTTCGACTTACCTTTCAAGTGTACAAGCTTACTTTGTAACCTTATTGTAACCGTATGCCTGTACTATTTTGTACAGGCTCAGAAGAACGTTCAACATTCAAGATGTGACGTTCAACGGTCTCTTTCAAACTTGTCAGAATCACTAGAACTCTTGATATAGCGACAAACACCTTGAATAGTACGTTCTTCCTTGTTATATAGACCCACTCTACCCTGCCCTTTCTCTTTCTTCTTCTACATTCACCAAATCCTCTAGCAGCCTCTAAACGTCCTTTTCAAGCCTCAAACAGCGACTTTTTTCTTTACAACAACATCTTATACTGCCGGTACGGTAATTCTTTTGCGCGATCATAAAGTCTCACTCACACTTTACGCCAACGCACAGTAAGTCTCATACATTGATCCTAAAGTCTAAAAGGAGCCGTTCTCAGGCCTTTCATTAACTACAGAATACTGATCGCTCTGCGCAGGATCACTTACCGTTGAAGCCCTCAGTCACTTCTCCCGGTAGCTTTTCTAGTGTAGCTTTGTCATCCTGGGCATCTTTTTTAAACCCTCGCTTATCCCCGCGAAAATTCCATCAGGGTGGAAACAACTCTTTTCGACCCCATATAGGTAAGTTTATTACCCGATTCATCTTGCTTAACTCTTTCCTTTCCTTCCCCATCCCCCAAGAACAAACAAACACAAATCTTTGAAGCCTGGCCTTCACCCATGCCTTAGGGGACGGGTGAAGGCCTTGTTGATCCTGTGCACTGCTCGTATAGGCTACTCTCAGGCTTTTCTTAATGGGAAACATTTACTAATCACTACTCTCGAGATAGATTAGTGGCTCCCCATATTCGGCTGTGAATCCTCTTAAAGTTAGTCCCCTGCGCGACTTATCGGAACCTTTCCCAAGATAGATTAATTACAGATTACTATTCGCTTGATGTAGTGCAATTTTCCGTCCTCTTCTGCAAGCCAAGAACATTCATTCTTAAATAAGGTTAGTCCTCTTTGCGTCTCATTTACTACGATTTACGGAGAATCTGATTGGTTGCTAGCAAGACACGTACCACTACTGCCGAGTTCCGTACTGAGCTCAATCTCAATGGTGCTGGAGGCACAGTCGCAGGGAGGCGATACCGTGCCCTTCGGACGTTCATTCTTGGGAAGGTCCGGGAGAAGCGTATCACCAGCCGTAGACAAGCCTGCGATATCCTCTGGGGTCAACTCAGAACTGAGGTCGTTGCACACACTACCCTCTAAGGCTTTCAAGCCAAATTCAATTCACTCCAGAACGGCCCATATCATGCATTCCACGTCACCCTGGATACCCTCATCATTGACGTGCTGAAGAAGGCAGCCGAATCTCGGAGGAGTGCCAGACTCTATTCCGATTATGAGTATGCCGATGAGGATAAGGGCGCCGGCGGTGCTACGGGTTCCAGATCGGGGGGTGGAAGGAGCGTTGCTTGTCCCCAATGAACTCTTCACGAAGAGAGACTCGTGCGCATAAGATTCATTGAGACGTCAGGTGCCATTGCTGGCCAGGCTAGCCAGCTGCCCTGGGTTGTGCACGGTAATAATACACCAAACAAGACTTCGCCAGCGATCCTCCGGTACTACACTTTGCAGGGGCTCGGCCAAGCAGCCTGTCGGTATCTGTACAAACTGGATCACCCCCGACAGTTCATTGAAATTCTTCGCGACATTCATGGGATGAATGTCACCCCCGATGCAGCCGACCAAATTGAATTGATCGACAAGGATAAAGTTAATGCCTGCCTTCGTCTATCCTTGTGCACAACCCTCACAGTTGCTTACTTCCTCCACCGCGATCCTGCTGTTCCTGCCGGCGGTGGCGACGCCGTTCGTCCCAATACACCTATTGATGGGGGCAATGGGCGCTATCTCGACCCTGGCCAATTGGACGTCGCTGAGTTCTACACAGAGCCTGTTTCCGACTCTGATGTTGAGGAGGACGTTGGGCACCGCGCAAAGCGCAGAAAGGCCTTTCCCTGGTCTCATGCTGGCTGGCAGAAGAGGATTCTGAGCAATGATCGCAAGGTCTTTAGGTTCCAGGGGCACTCCCAGGCACTGATCTTTACGCTAGACAAGATGTCCCAAATGTGGCGCTTCCTCCGGGCGTTCCACCTCCCAGGTGCGAGACACCACCCGTGGGTGGCGATGGCGATGGCGATGGCGATGGGGATGGCGATGGAGACGGAGACGGGGATGGGGGTAATTGGGACGCGGAGGGTCTTCTTGGGTTTTCGGTTGGGTTTCTTTGTTTTAATCGGTTTCTTTGGTTTTGTTTTCATTTCAATCCGCTACTTGGGGGGTCTCCAAAGCTAATTTGTACCTGGCTGCGTCTTCTTTAGACCTTCGGATAGCGGTTCATTTGTTCTATGAACCTTTTTACTCCTGCTCCAACCTGTATCTCTTCTGCGCTTGTTTTCTGGAGCTTATTTGTTTGTGCTAGGGTACGTCTTCTTTGGGCCTTCGGGTGTTTTTTGTTTCATGAACTTTCCTACTTTTGCTCCAACTTGCATCCATTTGGCGACGGTTTTCTAAAGCTTGTTTGTTTGTGCTGGGCTACGTCTTATTGGAGCATTCATAGGTGTTTTCATTGGTTTCATAGGGCTCTCTTATCTTTTTTTACTTTTTTGCTTCTATCTGCAAATCATTTTCTTAATCCTGTCTATGCTGTTTTACAGCTTCTCTAGATCCTATCCTGCAGTCCTAGATTTTAGTGTTCTTAATAGTTTTTTTTTTTGAATTTAGCCAGTGAGATATAAAGGTTTTCTGAAACGCTGAACGTCCTCTTTCTTCTTGATCTCGTCCTAGTATGTATAATGTAATCTTTTGGGAAACATAAGTTATGCTCGTTCAACCAAGTCACTAGGCATATAAAATCCTGTCCCAGCAATCCCGAATAGATAGTCTCTATCCGGCCTGGAACCATCCGTGCACATAGTAATAGAGACATTCGGCAGCCAAAAGGCTATAGCGTGGACTGGGTACATGCCAATGATTTACACAGACCTTGGGCTAAAGCTAAACTGTGCTCTAGCATATAGCTCCTGCGTCCCCGGGGGACCCTGTGAGTTCATTCATCACTTGGAGACCTTTCACGCATCAATCCAATTCCTCCACACACTCTAAATATATCATATACAAAAAATTATGACCGGAAATACAAGCTGAGGTGAGTTCTGCTGTTCAGAGGCCAAAATGAGCACACCCGAAATTTTTTATATAACACTTGACCACAGTACCAGTAGTACACTGAGCTCAGCCATCATCATCAAGATCTTCTGTATCCTTTGTAGAGAGTTGCACGCCAGCACGGAATAGACAACGACCTTTAAATTCATTTGTTGAGGAAGAGGAGCATACCGAAGTTGACGAGGATGATGTTCCCATTCGTCCCAGAAGGCTTGAAAAACGTGCAGCAGAACCACTGGTGGAGCAACAGCCACAGAGGATAAGGAGCCAGTTGAGATTTGTGAGTGAATCCAATAACTTTGAAAATTGCATGCTAATAAGGAAGAGCACTGAGGACTCCCCATCACCGGCTCTGAATGGCCCTTCACAAGGGCTTTCGTCACAGCAGCAGGCATGTAACCTACTCCCAAGTATCTCGAGAATCCCAAAGTGACTCGGAAGATACTATTAGGATAGGAGGAGAAGCATCGATGGATAGGTCCTCCATAGACAAGGTAAAAGGTATGGAACTAATAGAGTGACCGTTCAACTTGTAGTATTAAAGATGATAGTCCTGTGAGGCTTGAGAGTCCGAATCCTTAAGGGATTGCAGGCTCTTTAAATACAAAAGATTGTAGCTAGGAAAACTAAACAAAAACGCAAACATCCTGTCCAACAAACATGCTAACAGAGGCAGCATACCAAGGTAACCATATTCCAAAAACAGAGGGTTAAAAGCAAGAGGATGGAGCTAACAAAACAAGTAATGGAATCCAAACAGGAAGGAACAAGAGATCGCTACTACTATACAAATCCAGTAGGTATAGCAGGAGGATAGCGATACCCAAATGGGTAGAAGCAAGGAGGGGTAAGGATAAGCGAAACAAGGAAAAAATACCCAGTTAGAAAGTCATAACCAAGTAGGAAGGGACAACAAAATGGTAGTGCTTATCAGGTATAAACCCAAATAAGTAATAACCAACATCAAGTCAGAAGTAATAGTAGAATCAATATAGGATTCCATTACATTCTCCTTTAAAAGAAATAAAACAAACAAAACACGAATGAATATCCTAAAGGGGTTAATGACCAACCCGCCTTTAGAGCATTCCACTCAATTTCAAAACATATAACTTAATCGGTAAACATATATCCATCACTGGTGTCAAGACCTTACACCTTTATAAGCCCCATAGTAGCGAAGACAATATCATGAAGCAGTTAGCTTTCCATCTCAGATTCGTCCAACGTGGAGAGTATTTTGCAGGTATCGGATTCTGAGTAGTCTGAGTCTTGAAGGGGTTTCCAAAATCCGTCAGGGTCAAGCTCAGGTGAGAGGGGGGCATAGTCAGGTTTCTGAAGTGTCCAGGCAGAGAAAGTCTTGCCATGGGACCAAGGGAGTCTGAAAGGTATAGATTCATTGTAGGTATCGAACCAGTAGGATCTGATGAGGGTGCTGGCGCCTTCTAGGTTGTAGAGGGGTTCCCATGTTGCTTCGATTTCGTCATAGCCTTTCCAATGGATCAAGAACTGACTTTTTCTGCGATAGATTCGATCTTTGAGTATCTTTTCGATTTCCCATTGCTCTTGTCCACTGGCATCGATGGTGACAGGTTCTTTGGATATGGGTTCAAGTGTTCCTGGGAAGACGAAGGGGTTGGGTCTTAAGAAAATGCGAAGATGGCTGCGATGGATCCATGGGTGGATTTCTGCCATCACTGGAGGGAGTATGAGTTTGTAGTTGTTGTGTCTGTCAGGTCCTTCGCTCTCTGAGAAGGGTCCTAAACATGGTCCACCTAGCTTGTGATTTCGTCCAACCTTACGGACATAGGGTGCTGACTTGAGGATAACATCAGTTTCGTTAGGGATGATTGGGGGTCCATCCTTTCTTCTGTTTTCGCTGGAGGTGGTTTGGCGTGCTCTGGCCTTCTTGAGTGCATCTCTGGCGAGTTGCTGGTTCTTCATGATCTGGGAAGCAATCTCGTCTACTGCTGGTACTGAAGTGGGGAGAACTCTGACGCTTGGGAGGAGGTTCCGTAGTCTGCCAAAGGTGATTTCGAAGGGAGAGAGTTCTGGCCTATCGCTGGGAGCTGCATTGATTCCAGTCTGGACATGAGGTAGGTGGCGGACCCACTTGGTTCCTTTAGGGTTGACATAGTTCCTAAGGCATTGGCGAACAGTTCTGATTCTGCGCTCAGTCTGTCCATTGGTCTGGTGATGGTAAGCTGTAGCCATGTTGAGATCAACATTGAGATTCGCCATAAGCTGTGTCCAAAAGCGTGAGGTAAACTTGTGGTCTCTGTCAGAGACTAGGGAGGTAGGGAAACCATGAATGGAGAAGACTCGCTCAATGAGGGTGTGGGCAGTTTCGATAGCTGTAATATTCTGGGAGACAGGTATGAGGTAGGTAAAGCCACTGAATCGATCCAAGACAACCATGATGAGTTCAAGCTTGGAATCGCTAGGGAAGAGTCCTGGAAAGTCAATTGCAAGGGACGAGAATGGCTGCCTGGGGACAGGGAGGGGGGTGACTGATCCTTCATGGACAGTGGTAGGTTGGTTGTGGAGCTGGCATAGGAGGCATCTGCGGACATAGTCTTTAAAATCGTTCCTCATGGAGAGCCAGTAGAAGTGTCTTGAAGCATATTCAAAACATTTCTGCCAACCCATATGTGCCATTTGTTCATGGGTAATACACACAATTTCGCTTTTGATGTTAGCACCTTGATAGCTTGCTTCATAGGGGACATAAGGACAGTCTCTATTGTCATCCTTCCCTTTCTGATGAGAACTCCATCATATAAGAGCCAGTCAGGGTGGTCGATAGCCTTGGTAACTACCTCTAGGAGAGGGTCATTCTGGGTAGCATTTTGAATGCTGGAGTACCACTTTCCTTTCATGTAGTTGGTAAGCTGAAAAGCGCGATGGTCAAGCTGTGAAGAGGGCTGATCGAAGAAGCAGTCATCATAATCTACAGGTGCTTCTGGGGTTGGTAGGTCCCATCTTTGGTCGATATCCTGTATTTCTCTTTCTTTTCCTTTATCAGTAACTGTATGAGAGACTCAGTAGGCATCATCTTCGTGGAGGGAAGGAGGAACACCCCATCTGTGTTCCGCTCCGCGCTTGGGATGATGAGGGGAGACAAAGTTTGGGGAAGAGTAAAGAGGCAAGTGTCCTGGAATATCGCGTGATCCTGAGGGAAAGTATCCTGTATTCTTTCCATTTATGTGGGTTTGGCATTCGTCCCAGACACAGGCAGTCTAGTACATGGCGCTGTGTCTATTAGATTCCAGAAATCGGTCCAGTTCATTGACTGGGGGTCGAGGAGGGACTGGTGTGGGCTGAGGGTCAGGTTTAGGAGGTGTGCTGCTGGACACGATATTTCCAGAGGTGGTGACTGTAAGGGATTCCAATTGGGTGATAGAATCATGGATTCGTTTAAAGCAGTTGGTGATAGCATCTGGATGCAGTGGTTGGTCCATATCTCCAGGAGTATTGTTAATTCTCGACGCAAGGCGTGACAGTTGAGCTTTAGCTTGCTCAATAAGTAC
>QFET01010824.1:0-22136 GCA_003316355.1 Tuber calosporum | reverse complement strand
CAGGACGTACAATGTGAGACGGCAAGATCAGAATCCTATATGAATCCTTGAAGTTCCCTCACTTCCTCTCCTAGCGCCTCCCTTCTCCCTAGCCCCACCGTCCACCTAAAATCCGAGTTAACCTCTATCCGCCAAACAAAAGAAAGTACAATTTGAAAAGAAAGGAATCCCACACTAGAGCATCGCTATGAGTTCGAGTGAGAGCACACGCAAAAAAATGTGTTACAACAACGCAAATTTCAAATGCGGGCTGAAGAAAAAGAAAAGAAAAAGTCAGGAGAATAGCAAAAAGGAAAGAAAACTAGGTCGGTCAAGCAACGCATGTAGAGCGAAGTGAAGCGAAGCGTTTCGGGCGTCTTGCAGTCCTTTGGTTTGTTTAGGGGAAGGGCTCAAAATGAGAACTAAAAACTTAACGGTAATAAATAAATGTGGGAACGAAAAGGATAATTCGTGAATAGGCAACTTTGCGGGGAAGACTTTGCGGGGAAGAGTAGGTAGGCAGACAGTTATTTGGGTGGATAGGTAATTAAGGTGGGCAAGGTATCATAGGTAAGGAGGAAGCGGTGGGGATATTTATGCTTCACCCACACCACTCAGCTTCTTACCCAACCGCCGGCGAGCCTCGCCGTCGGCACTGTTACTGCTAATTCTCCGCCCTCCAAAGCTTCGTCTAGGTAAGCCACTGGCAGGCAGTGGAATGCCACTTTCTCCCTTGGCAGCAGCGTTTCTGCGAATAGCAGGAGCTGGGAACGTACTGTCTGTGCTAGACGCCACACTTCCAATGCTAGTTCGATCACGCAAGTTGATGGTAGTCATTCCAAACTCAGAATGTGTTTCCATGGGTGTTACCCTTCCGGAGAGACTAGCACGACTGCTTGGCCTTTGTGGTTGGGGAAGTTGAGATCCTAACGATGAGCGCGAGGTAGCGCCCGAGGCACGGCTTGAGGGACGGGATGTCGCACGCGAGCCTGGCCGCTCGCCAAAGGATAGGCGGGTGCCGTGGGGGTACACAGTGTCTCTGTCGCTACCACCAGAAGTAACAGAGGAGGCAGTGGAGGATGCTCGGTGTTTCTTTTGTGACCTCATAGTAATTGTTGGTGGGACAAAAGTTCCCTGGTTGCGAGGAGATATCCGAGGAGGTGTGTTGACAGGTCCTGGCAATTTGCTGCGGGCATGCTGAACTCGCTGCTCTAGCCGTTGCATCTGTCCTATCAGTCCACGGATGTGGTGAAGTGACTTCGAAGATGGGATAGACAACCCCATACCGGGCCCTTGGGATCCGAATGATGGAGCTCGTGAGTGGGCAGGTATCCGATGATGCTTGGGTCGGGGAGTCAGAGCTGGGTCCTCCCTTGCCCGAGAGGTTCGGGAAGGGGTTGTTGACACTTCGGACATAGGGGGAGATGGGGGTGTCGGGGAGTGATCTGATTGGGGAGTAGATGAAGATGCCGCGGAGGGTGTCGTAGGAGTACTTGGTGGCCGGGAAGCCAGCGACGATGTTTCTGATAGAGTGGACTGGAACTTGGCGGGTGGCGGAACATGATGTAGGCTTCCATTACCATACTTCGCAGCCATAGCCATAGCATTATTTAGCTTATCCACCGTAATGTCCTGCTCTACCTTCAGATCCGATAGCTCGTCCCTCAGTCGCTGGCATTCGATCCTTAATCCCTCCCGCTCCTGCTCTCCAATCTTAATCTCCTCCTCAAGTAGTACCCCTCTCTCAATAGCCTGATTATATTTCGACTCTAAATCTTCCAAGGATGACTTGACAATGCGCTCCTGTCGTTCAAAGTCATCGTTAGAGACCTCAATGTCCCGTAACCGGAGAGAGATTTGTCGATTAGTTTCGCGAAGGTTGGTAACTTCCTTCTGGAGGACGTTTTGGGCGCTATTAGCCTCGGTTTTGGACTGTCTGTATTTGTTCTAACAAAGGTCAGCCGATACACTCATGGAGAACCACCTGCTTGGAAATAGGAGCTAAGGCTCGGGAATGCGGCGAAGGCTCTAAACATACTTTCCATTCCTCAACCTCATACCGTAGCCCCTCATTCTTGTTCCTTAGATCCCGGTGTTGCTTCTCGCTTGCTTCGAGTTCCTTTTCAAGTTCCTGCTCGAGCTCCTTCGAAGACGCCTGAAAGTCTGCAAGTTCCGATTCTAGTTGCTGGATCTGAGACTTGTAGTAAGCCAGGGCTTCTTTAGCCTCGCTTCCGGGCGAGTCGCAACCCTTTGATGGCATAGCTATTAGTTGGTTATTTTTTATCTTTTTTGTCGATGTCGATAGTTGGAGACAGTGCTAATATTCGTTACGTCGTTTCGTCGGATACAGGAGACCACCAGAAGGCGATGGGCCCCTGCTTTGATTGGTCGATGACTCCTCTGGCCAGTAGTTGCTCGTTTCGTGTGTCGTTAGGATAGGGGGCGGGGAGCTCGTTCCAGCGGTGACGATGAGGGTGAGTGAGAAAAGGGGAGAAGGAGCGATGACCAAATCTACCCTACCGAGCGTTCGTTCGTTATCGGTCTCCCAAGATGGTTTTCCCCCTTCTTTTTTTTATATTTTTTTTTATATATTTTTCTGACTAACCTTCTTTATTAGGCCCTCTCCTTGTCCCCGTTACCCGATGCCGTCCTCGCTGGTTCGCCCGTTTGTCGAATGGGACCGGGTTGCAGACTATGGGCGGGCACTCACTCACTATTCGTGGGTTGTTGTCGTCGTCGGTGTTTGTCCTCATCCAGCCGGGGGAAAGTAGAAGAAGACGAAATGAAAGCGAGTTGGCGGGGTTGTTGTTTTGTTGTCTCCGGTTGTCAGGGGTGAACAAATTAAACCCTGCTGTGTTGTCCAAGCAGCGAAGTGAAAAAGAAAGCCACCCTCAGCATTTGTTTGCGATGGGGCTCGTTCGTCAGGACGAATCATCAACAGAATACACAGATGTTGTTTATTTTTACGATTTCCATGGAAAATGACGGAGAAATCATTATATCACTGCACCGTTAATATTTATTCATTCTATAGTACTAGTAGTTTATCGGGCGAACGGGGTCGGTGCTGTATACTACCCCGCCAGTACAATAAATTCCCCATCAGTTACGGGAATGATGATGATCTTCGGCGTTGGACCCTCTGCAAAACACATCCACTCTACTCGTACTTGCATTTCGGTTAGAGAGTCAGGCAGAGGCAGGCCCCCGGTCCGGAATGGGTCCTACAGATTCCCTATTTTTAAATCACGTGAGTTGCATATCGGATCTTGCTGAATGGCTGAAACTGTTGGGATTGAGAGGGATGAGGACATCGATGCAGCTCGTAGAATGCAGTCTGGGTTCACTGGGCGGCATAATGGTATTTGCATTGCAGGTCGTGGCCGTATGCCCGTTAGGGTGGTGCCTCCTCTTTAGTTAGGAATAAACTTGATAACTCCTGCCTGACTTCCGTTTGTGTCACAAGGGTGCTTCCAAAGCCGCATGATTATGACGACGGCTTGACAGCCCACCATGACCTTCATCGCTATCCCTCGTTCCGTCAATGCCTACCTATATGTAAACAGTAACTGCTCTGCTGATATCGCGGTGCTCCCTCCTGCACATTTACCTCAGAGTTGAAATTCGCACTTCTTTCAACTCCTGGTAAAGTGCAAGGATACTCTACTCCAAGTGAAGTTATTTGATACATTACAAACGTATAAACACAGCAGACAGAATTCTGAGACCTGATATGTCATCCCATGATGTGGATATGGATAGAGAACCTGAGGAAGGCTTGACAGCAGTGTCAACACCCAGCCCAGAGGACAAGAAAGACACGTATCCAGACTCCGCCACAAAAGACCTTATGGAAACAGTAATGGATTGACTGCAGGTATAGGGTTCAGACAAAAACAACATGGTCATAAGGAATATAGATGTGTTGTTGAAGTTGGGCATCAGAAAACATATTTGCTTACATCCTAATCAATAACCATTAACTAGGACACGAGAGCTAAGTGATATGGCATCAGGAGATAACCACGATTCCACAAGCAACTCAGGATACAACAGGGTGTAAAACTTATTTCTGAGGGGATAACTGGACGTACTCGTGTTAAGATTGTAGCTGTCAAGCCACAGCCCCAGGTTGCTCGCATGCTTGCAAACTTTGAGCACTCCTCTGTAGTGCCTGACAGCTCAACGATAATCTCATACTCAATGATAAATCCAATTAAACCAGCAATGTAAATGGTACTGGATGTATACACTATTAAACACAGGGCTAGATCGCTCTATACGATTGTTAGCTTCATCTAGAGCATACTGTCATTAAAATTTGATATTGAGTAAGCATTATTGTATTGCTCTAATATTTCCAGACCTCTGATGATAAAAAATACCAGCTACAGTATTATAACTTTTCCAATGATAAACTACCCCCATTGTTACTTGTACAATAAGAACAACTGTCAAATTTAGTACAAATTGTAGAACTTGTCCTGCATTATAGAAAACCACACCAATCATCTATCAAAATCACATCATTTTCCTCTTTCTATTCTGAATAACACAACCTCTAAATACAGTAATCAAGGCTTTATATGTTGAGGTTAGGAAAGATGAACGGAAAAGTCATTATATAAACTAGCGTAGAAATACTTTATTATAAAATAAAAAGGTTTTATAAGGCCCTGTTTGACAGTTTATAATAACAATATATTGCGATAAAAGTTGTGAAATAGAATATATTCTATAATCTATTCATCGCACATTACAATGATTAACATAAGAAAGAAGGTTTTGAGAAGGTGACTACTCGTAGTCTCATCTCTGATAAATAACTCCCTATTGTACTCCCTGTTTGCACTAATTACATATATTCAATATGATTGATCCATCTGTATATCATGCAGAGGGTAAATCAAGTGACATCAAGTTTCACAAAGCCCACGGAGCTGAGTGGGGCTTCAGCGATTATTGAATGTCTTTATATTCATTCAAGTTGAATTCCCTCTTAGATACAATCTTTTTCTATTTTGATTATTATTAGTTAGGAGGACGGTGTCAGGTTTGGTTTTCACGCCCGATCGTCACTCTGGGCCAGGGGTAAAATTTCCTTACTCCTCCCTGCCCCTACTACTACGGTACTGTGGAAGGAGGCTGGGCCTGGACAGCAGGGCCAACAAAAAAAACACCCGGACCCAGGCTGATCATAGGGGTGGGCCGGAAAACAGAGCTGTGGACCCATAATGAACACTAATTTTGATCATCATAATTGGCAAGTGCATTTGTGAACAATAATATACAAATATCAACGAACCCTTGAGGTCTCAAGGGGGACTGCTAGTCTTCCTGTACTGGTACTATTTGTTAAATTGGTAGGACAGCTTTTCTTGGTAGTACAGTGGATACACCTCTTTCTCAAAATGTCTCTTGTTGGTACCCTGCGAACAGTAGTCTTGAAGAATCCAATAACTTTAGCCTTTTCATCATAACCCATATCTGTATGCTGGTGCAGGGCATATATTTGTTGATTCTGATCTTCTTTTTCTCTTTCAATATGTGCTAGGACCGCATCAAGACATGCGAAGCAGGCAAGATGGGATTGCACTATCACCCAACAGGAATATTATTATTCGATGGATACGACTGTACAGAGCATTCACTATGAACATATATAACATAAACCAGGAACGACACACAATACCCTGCCTCCCCTCTCTTCCCTATCCCCGCTTGCCAAACCCGATGTATAATAATAGAGAATACATACCCTACTGCTCCCAGGACGCTAGATGTAATGGAGATCGTGATCGAAGGCGAATTTGCAGCACAACACAAACCTGTCATAGAGTACTTATCGTACCCTAAGTAGCACGATTATCTGATAGACAAACAAACAAGTAGACCAGACCAGACCAGACCAGGGCCAGGCATCCGTCGGGTCCTTTCTACTACCCGGCCTTTGTAAAAATGCTTGCATACAGTTTCGCCTACACCATTCTCGCTTATACATGCACAACCAATTGCTTACTCTCACCGCCACTACCTTTTCACCCAGCAAGGAAAAGCACCTCTCCCACCCAACTCCAAAAAAGTTTTCCCCATCAAACCAATCAACTACAATGCCAACCAAATATACTAAGTAGGAACCGAAAGAAAAACATGAAAAGGTAAAAGACATAGGTAGAAAGCAAAAGGAAAGGAAAACAGCAATTAAAACAACCTCTTCCCGTTCATTTCCTCGAACGCCATCCTCATGCCCAAACTCATCCTCTCAGGCCTTACCTCGTGAGGCACAATCACACTTCCACTTCTCCTCCGATTGATGGAGGTTCCGGCTGCGGGTTGGAAGCTGCTAACGTCCGGGTCGAGGCCTGTCCTACCATCCACACCACCGACGACGCTTTCGAGTTCGTCGTCGAACGCTGATGCAGCGACTTCAGCTGCGTATGCGGTTCTATAAGGAGATGCTGTTGGGGGGACAGATGCGGAAGGGAAGGGTGAGGTTAGGCGGTATGAGGATACTGAATCGTTCTTGGCGGTGGTGGAGGAGGGTGGCTCGCTGGCTGGCATGTCGGCTAGGATGTCGACGGACGAGACTTGTTCTATCGATTCTGTGCCCGGGCTTAGCGCTAGGTCCGCAGCTAATGGTGGCAGGGATGGTGAGGGGCGGCCAGAGACTGGGGCTTCGTCAGGGACCTCTGGAATGGTTGCTGGGCTGGCGTATTTGCGCGGTGGAGCGGGGGATTTGGAGGATGTGGAGCTAGATAGGGCTGCGAGGAGGCTGTTCCTGGCAATTGCCATGGGGAGGCTGGCAGCGTTGGGACTTCGGCCAAAGAGTTTGAGGGGGGGTTCCTCTTCTTCAGGGATGTTTGAGTGGGATTTTCCTTCGGGTACATCATCTTCGTCTGGCAGGTCGTATTTGGCGATACTTCGCCTGCGGAAACGGCCACTAGGGGTAGGCACAAATGGGTCTTTGCCTAAAGCCTCTCCCCACCCAATGTTCGGCAATGATGAGGCTATAGGCGCAGTGTGCGTCTCTTCTCCAGCCCGGGTCCGAGAGGTTATAGGTTCTAGTGAGAGTAATGGGTTGAAAGAGTCACTTATGCCTCCCCGTACCGCGGTGAATCCACTCCGCATTCCTAGGACTTTTCCGAATGTGAGTGACGGGTCCACTTGAGGAGCTGGGGCGGAAGACGGGATGGGTGTGAATGACGGCAGTGGGGGGAAGGATTGGCCGGAGAAGGGTGAACGCTGAGATGGGGGTTTAGTAGTGTTAAGGAGAGCAGCGTAGTCCCGGTGGGGTGGCGATTCCTTTCTTTCTGCCGCAGTCTCGTCCATATCAAATAAATCCTCCTCATCGTCATCCGTGGCTTCCATGTCAAATGCTTCTAGATCCCCATTTACTCCCTTAGGCCGATTCCCACTTGTTTCGTCCCTAAACCGTACCTCCTCGAATGACTCATCAACCAAAGCCTTAGATTCTGTAGACCCCTCGGGGAGGGTTGTAGGAATCACTAATTCAACCCCTTGTGTCATCTCTAAGTTGAGCAATTTCGCGGCATCCCCAATCTGCTCGACTTTTCCAGAGTCACCGAGTTCCCCCTCCCCTGCCTCCGCAACCCCCTGCTCACAAGTGGATCCAACAAATTCATCGTCGTCTTCCAGGCGGTATTCGGTGTTTATGTCATCCGCTAAACTCCAGTGTACCTTGGCTGGTGGGGGGCTGCTGCGTGAGGGAACGGAACTCTCGTCCTCAAATTGGAAAGTGACTCTCTTGGGAGATTTCTGTTTAATTCCAGCGGATTTGCCTGTGGTGCCAAACGAGCTGCCTGAGGACGATTTCAGAGAGGAAGCAAGAGGCGCCACAGGTGATCCCGGGCTGTTACCCGAACGACCGGGAATAGTAGCAATCCTCGGTAAAGCTGGTTTCGGCGATTGCGGGGGGCTCGACATTATTTTGTTAGAGGGCGGTGATGGCGGGCTATGGTAGTTTTTATCTAGTAGAGGAAGGTATGGAGGAGTGAAAGCATCCTGGAGGTCTTTATCGAAAGGCGGAGAGTTGTTCCCGTGGTTTTTGAGCTGCTGCGCAGAAGGTGAATTAGGCAGCTCCGGTCTCAGTGCGTCATCGAGCTCTGATTCCCCAACATCAAGCGAGCCCCGACCCCCATGTCCCACTCCTGACCAAGTGGAACATATATTACCATTCTCACGTCCGGATGTAGCCGTATCCGCGACGGTTGCATACGGTGGGGATGCGTCTGTTGTGGTAGCATTGTTGTTATTGCTGATCGGTCCGCAGTCGTTGCCACTTTCTGTTTCTCGTTTTCGCTTCCTTAGCTCATATTCCTCCCTCACCTTACGCTCGAACGCCTTGTACTCGCTTTCCTTGAAAGTCCTGAACGCTTCGATCTCCACATCTAACTCTTTCCGTCGTTGTTGTAAAAGTTGTAGCAGGTCTGGCTCATCGAGCTCCATGTCAGTGTCGGACGAAGGAGACGAAGATGACATGATGTTCGTCAACACACGGTACCCGCTGGATGTTGTCGATTTGGTGACGAGCCTTGTAGAATCTGAGTTTGTGGGTGGGGTCACCGGAATCGGGATTGTGTTGACAGGAAATTGATCCGAGGATGAAGGAGGCATACTCTATCTTGCAGGGGATAGAATATTGTTGCGATTTGGAGAGGCCTGTGAGGGTTAGAGGAATCAATATACCCAAATACGTTCGAATTGTGCCTGTAACCGGTACCGGGAGTGTTGTGGTGGAGAAAGGCTGGGTCAACGCTCGGGCAGCGGATTTCAGCCCGACAGCCTCACCTCTACAAGAAGGCCGACCTTAAATATCGTCAGTCCAAGATAGCGAATTTCAATTGACCGAGGCGCTCCGTAGTCGAACACAACGGCGAACCTTCGAAGGCGTCAACTGAGGAAGGGATGTTGTGAGGAGGAATGGTTGCCGGTGGTGATGGGGGTGTGGAGAGCCTTCCAGTAGGTGGAGATATCACAAGTGATTGTGCGGCGGGTCCTTCGTCCAGAGCCTAATACCAGCAACCTTCACCTTCAATCCCCCCAGATTCTCTCATAAGATCCAAAAAAAAAAAAAGAAGTATCGTTCCCGGCAACCAGATGCGGAAGAAGTAGAGAAAGAAGATGGTTCGAAGCGAATTTCTGCAAGCGTGTGATTCGAGGGAGAATTATTCCGCACTTATACTGTGGCCTCTTCTATGTATTTTTTTCCCCCCGTAATTCTGGTTATACTGTATTCTAATATAGAAATTCGGCCAACTTATCCAGCGACGAAGTCACAATGACCATGCAGCGTTAGCTCTGATAAAATGTCTCTCCACGCCGTACTGGATGAGCCTTACTTTACAGGGCCAATACGGTACCTATCCATTCTGGCTTTTGCCCGCCCTGTCCGCCATTCTGCCCCATCAGGTTCATCCCGGGATTTTAATCCTCAGCACCAGGTTATTCCCACCTTTCACCCTGGTCACCTGAAGGTTTCCTATCATGGTGTGAGGTGGAATCACAGGTTCTGGGTACTAGCTGAGTCTGGGCATCTGGAGCACTACCAGAGTTTGGTTATTCGACCCATGTGGACCAGTAGATATGTGCCTAAAACTCCTCAAAAACTCTTCAGGCCCCCCGGCGGATCATGTAACATACTTTATTGTCATCGCACATTTAGTATCAATGGACGTCTAAGGAAGTTGGGTCAAGGATTGTGAAGTATTCTCTCAACTTTGGATTTAATGAATTACTAATATAGTACAGGTTCCGGCTCTTCGCTCACGGATCCAGAGGAAATTCCCGTGGGCCATCGGGTACCTGTATTGTATCATAGCTACTATGTGTCTTGGCGGTGTAAACTATCGGAGAAAATGTGCCAAGCTGGCCGTTTTGTGCTCGAGAGATGCCAAGATGTAGCTTTCAACTAAAAACCTTTTCCCATCCACCATTCCTTTGGCAAATGCAATCAGTCCTAGGTCTATTATAAGGATATCGTATCAAAGGATAACAAGCCAAGGGATTGCTTGAAGTTTGTGTTGGAACGCAGCGAGAATCCTAATGTTAATCGATCTATGATACCGGGTTAGAAGCACTGTCACATTCGCGAACTGGCTTCTGCTCTTAACGTATCACTGACGTTAAACACCCGCTGAACAACGGCTTTTGGCGCCCGCCAACACTTTGAGGAGAGAGATCCGAAGCGCAAACTTGTGACACCAAGGGGAGTTCTAAAACAGGGCCTGTACAGTATGACACGGGCACCGATCCAGATTGCTGGCAGAGTATCATCTAATTCCGAATTGATAACAAGGGCTTCTGCTCTCTAACAAGGAGCTTTTTAAGCCTGTTGGTCTGCGGTAGGTGCTGGTTAAACAGAAATCACAAGTGTTATAAGTTGGTGATTACTTATCAAGTCACTGAGAGATTGCATCGCACAGTACGATTAAAAGTACCCACCATTGTTTTATACATTTATTATTAGCTACCGTTGTACTGCACTGCGTCTGAGTCCTCAGCGAAGGCACAAATGGTGTGAAGGGATTCTCCATTCTGACAGCCGCCGCACTATATCACTATATAGGCCATTTCTCTGAGGGAAATAGATCGTCGATAGACTGCCTACTACGATTGATCACCCTTTGATATCATGCTTGGTGTTTGGCGCACTCGCACTCTTTAATACTGAGCATTGCCCAGGGTACCAGAATGAGATACAGTACCGATTTCCCTACTTTAAGCTTACTCTCTCGAAGTCCTTCACTACTGCAATGTACCAACTATGTACTGCTCAACCATTATAAGCGTCCGCACTTTACCTGTCAAGATCTAACTTCCCTCTATGTAATTTGACTTCCTTTGATATTTTAAGTGTATAATTACTGATAATCTGATATCAAATCTTTGCAAATGATCCAGTTTAAGTCACAGGGGAAATGAAATGCTAAGAGAGGCTGGCAAAGGAAGAGGAAATATGGAATAACTAAAGCAGAAACTTAAAATTAAGGAATAAATAAGATAATATAAAATAAAGAGGAGAGAAGATAAAAGGAAGGAAAATAATTATATTCCACCATGCTATTGAGATTTCCTATCTTATCTTGAAGAATTTTTCAAAGAATTTAATATCAAGCCTTATATTATATAATAATATTATGAAAAAAATAAAGATTTTATTAAATTTGAACCCTCTTTTGATAGTACCAGTTTGCTCTACATCTACAACAAACTTTTTTATACTAATTCTTATTTATAATATGTAAGTTAAATCTGTTCCTTCAAGTCGACAGTTTTAAATATTAAATAGTTCCTTCTAAGATTTGATTCAATCAATCTTACAAACAAAACTGGATAATAAAACACTCTGTTTTCTGACTCTTTCTGAATATACAAGTATCTGTTACAGTTATTGAAACTATTTAATATCAATACTTATGTATTCTATTTAGAATTAGCCTGATAGATGAAGTTGACTATTTCAATTATAAGATAGAATCTTAAAAATGTTTGCTTCATTGCAATTCATACTAGAATATATGACAAATATTCTCAATAGTTTAATATTCCAATATTTCACAATATATCCTGGTCATTATATTTCTTTGAGAGTGTCAATTCTCATATTATAAGGAATTAGAAATGGTTAAGGCAGAAGCGGTTAATCTTATAGTATTATTTTCACAATATTATAACAAGTGCTTTTGGCACAAGAGTGCAACTTGAAGCAACTTAGTTACCCTGCCTTACTGTGTAACTTGCAATTACCAAGTCACTTTGTAGGTATATGCTACTCTTTCATACTAGGCCTCCTCACTATATGATACATGGCTGAGCTGAGATGCTATCAGCCATAGCAACTGATTTCTAGAGTTATTATACTACCAATTCTTCTATTTTAACCTTCTCTACCCACTATCTCCTTCTGCCATCTACAACCTATACCACTAACTTTTCTAACCTCCCTTTCTCTACACTCCTTTTAAGCTACCTCTTCATTTTATCTATATTTTTCCTGTATCGCTTTAAAGCTCTTTCAACTTCTCCCTCCTTTGGGGGTGTTCATGATTCTTGTCCTCAAGGATCCTCCTCTGATCTTTTTCTTTCTTTGCCATATTCAACCTCTACAACTCCTATAATAAGTTCTCTTACCTTAATAATTCACTTGCCAACATTTCTTCTTTTCTATAATCTCCCTGTATAATCTTAGGGTTCCATCAACACCTTCTCTCTCCTCTTGTACCTATAATTATAGTCTTGAAAGATTCTTTCTCCTCTCTTCCTCTTTCAACTCCTTAATCCTTTTCTTTATACTGGCTAACTTCCTCTTGAAAATTCTTTCTTTCCTAAGCAACCCCTTTACTGATAGGCTCTTTAACAGTAAACTAAGAGACAAAAGTTAAAGAACTAGTTTGATTGGTAGAAATCTTAAATTATGGATTGTATAACAAGTAAGATTTTCAATGACTGTAGTTATCATATTAGTGAAGTATGTGTTCTGTTCCCTTAGGCTAGAATCAGTTACATTGTTCTATACTTTTGGCATGAATCAAATAGAAATATAGTTGTTGATTACCAACTACTTACTCTTATATATAATTTTTATTTGAAGAATAGTAATTTGTAACATATATTTATATTATCCTGAGCTCTTTAGTGGAAAGTTTTAGCACTGTTAGGACCAACAACCTCTTCAAGTAAAGGAGATCATATTATAAGTTATGGCTTGTTAGCAGGTACCATCAAGATGTTCCTATTACAAATATTAAAGACTGATATGATAACCAATACCTGCTCCTACATTATTCCAACAAAATAAGAATCAACAACTAGTTGTTTATTCATTTGTTTATCTATTTATCTATTTATCTGTTTTTTAATTGTTTGTTCACTTTTCCCCAAAAGTAATGTAGGATAATAATGCACTATTCTTCTTGATAAGAGAGTGAGTACTCTAGGATTCATAGACTGTACACAAGTATATGTTGTCCTTGCCACACAAATTAACTGAAAACCTCCTAATGCACACTAATGCAAGCCTGGTCGTGTTCCCAAACATCAGGACATTACAAGTACAGGCTAGATAACAAGGCTCCACCAAGAAAAACAAACCAAATACCGGGGCTGGTATATAACCCACATTGGCCGCCGTACCGACACACTCTTTGTTTTCGATCTCCTGCTGTACAGCTTTACCCCTAAGCACGAATTTTCTCGAAATCGCTTTCTAACAACACTGGTATGTCAATAGTTGTCCTCGGTCTTGTATGTCACCAGAGGTGGATAACCAACCAATAAAGTTTGAGCCTACCAAGGCTAATTCTTCAATAACTAGTGCTTTCAGATGAACAACCGGTACCCGAGTATGGAACCAACGCATACCGAATAAGCCCAATCGTACGGAATCTCCCGAGTCGACAACAATAATAACCTTTGTACAAGTGTCGGGCATGAGGTACCTAACATTTGAGTCTGGATTTAGTAAAGGCTTTCAAATGTGCACAGATAATATGCCAGACAAAATTTTGATCGTTATGTCGGATCCTTCATACTGGATAATTGTAAGCATTGCTGATCTCTGCCACACACAATTCCCCAACATGGTGCCTGGCAACGAGCCGGTGAATATTGCCGTCAACTCTGTTCAAGATCTCCAGGAGCTTCTTGTTACCTTGGAAACACAATACGTACGACTCCAAACCTACCTCCTCTCATCAGCTACCGGAATTCTTGCTCGTCCTCCGCAATCTTAAAATGCCTTCTCCATTGGCCGTGGAATTGAGGACTATCACGTCCGACACCCGTCCAGTACTCTCTTTAAAAACTATCAGTCTAAAGAATTCAAACCTTAGGGGGTGCTTCTCAGCTAGCATGCCTCCAACACCGCCATCTTATTATCCCAGGTCATATCTCCCGAGGCTGTCCCAAAAATACCTGGTATGTGTTTGCACAAGGTACGGTTTGATGGGTTCAGCCTCTGCTATGGCACCTATTCCTGCCTGCACCTCACCCGAAAGAGAGTCTATTTCCTCCGCTGCGACATGCGGAACCTGCATATACTCCAATCTTGTATCTTGACCAGTGGAGATGCCTAGGCAACAGGGACCGTATAAAATCAGCAATAAAAAATATCGATTCGTCCGCCTCAAGATACAGAGCTGGGCAACACCCGCTCCCACACCAAATACCAATCAACCGCTGTGTTGAATCCCGGGGCGGTATTGGGGGAGAGAGGTTACCAAGAAGAAAAAGTAACGAAGAGAGCTATGGGGAGAAGATCTGCAAAGAAATTAGGAATAAAAGAAATAAAATAAAATATCGAATAAAACAACAAGAAGCAAGCACCAAGCTTCCCTTCAGTCCTCCCTTTCCTCTTTATTCTAATGTCTTTTAATCATAGGTGTTCCATCAAATAACAAAACTCGACTCCTCTCTAGCCCTAGGATCTATGGCCATCCATCCGACTCGACCCCCCGGACATCCTGGCCGAGCACTCTATCACAAAGCGACAAAGGAAAAAAAAACATAAAAGGGAAACCGAGAGACAGAAGAAAAACGCAAAACACAAAACACAAGAAAAAAAGAAAAAACAACAATTCTCCTACGGGCCCCTAAGGCATCTCGACAACCAAGCATGCCAAGCGTACTGACCACCTCACTCCAACCGTAAACAGACATACCTATACCAACTCAGTTTCCACTCCAAGACGGAAGCCTCAAATTCCGAGCTTCTATCCCTTAGGTACTGGAATTATTTTTGGACTGGTATTCATTCAGAGGATGGCGGCGAAGGCACATTGGCTCCTCTATTTCGGATATGCTCTAAGAATTGCTGCGCACCAGAACCTAGCAGTAATTGGATAAAGTCAGCTGCTTGAAGCCCCAGGAACCGATTGATCTCGGGATCAATTACCAATCTCAATTGGTACCGAAGATCGCTGCACCACAATTACATCGCTCTTAACTTCCTCCAAAGACGTGCCGCCCCCTTGCGTTTCCCCAGACCCCGCTATGGTAGATCGCAACCTTCTCCGGTCGCCAATCTTGAATAGACTAACACCCAATCTGTATCTACCAGTACGATTTATCATAAGATCTGGGAAAATAACGTAGCTCCCTTGTTGCCGACTGAGTGGGGCCGCATCTTCGGACCCCTCACCATCACTCAAGAGATCCAATGACATAGAGAGTCGCCCAGAGAGAAGATACAGGTCAGGAGGAGCCAATGGGGGGCCATCACCGCTCTCCCCATACAGAGTTGCCTGTGCAAAGAGACTGTTGAGTTCATCCTCGCCACTAAGCTCTTCTCCGGTGTTCGCATCGCTGATGTGCACACGTATTGCCAAAGGCGGATACAAACGTGTGCCGGATTTTGCAACTCTCGGAGGCTGAACAGCAACCTCGAGGGTGTACAGCCTCTCAGGGCCAGCAAAAGAGCCACTCGAATGATCTGGGCGTGATGTAGAACCCATGTCTAATCCTTGGTCGACAGAGATGGTAGGGGCGGGGGTACGATCTCTGTTGTTGTGTGGAAGCAGTTCCGCCGCTCTGCGGGCTTCACGAAGATTGCGGGATCGGCGGCGAGTTATTGACCTACTTGCTTCGGGCTCAGAAGGTCGTTCGGCAGTCGGTGGTTGTGCAGAGTTTAAGCTCAGACGGGCTGAACGACGTAACTGGGCCAAGGGCTGTCTAGTGGATGGGCCGGACTCGGCTGATTCGTCTACTATCGTTGCCAACTGTGGATTAGACCTTCGGCGGCGGCCTACGCGCGTTTGGTGACTCTGCTGTTGACCTCGGAGAGATCCTGGTTGACTTCTTGCCCGTCGCAATCTTTGCCCTCTTCGCATCAGAAAATAAGCTTCGTTCAGCCTGCAATCGGTGTCGCCTTCGTCAGCGCACCATTCCCTGACGTCTCAAGACTGGATAATTGAAGGAAGAGAAAGGACAAAAATGATGCTGGGGGCAATGGTTGATAAGAAAACAGAACCGATCACAGGCAAGCAAGAGTAAGTTTCCAGGAGAGAAGAGGAGATGGAACAAATGCTATTACGGGAAAGCTCTTGGGAAATGACGAGCCCGAGCTTATTTTTCCGAGAAAAACAAAAGATCCCCAGCAGCATATCCAAGGGTCATTTCCTGTCCCTGTTATATGTTAAGACAAGAGTGTAGAAGTGGGAGACACCATCAAGGGAGCTAGAGGAAAGCTGCCGCACACACCGCACACCAGTGTAAGAAACACAACTATGGAGATTGGGAAAAAAAGGCCGTTGACGATACGGTGTGCTCCGTTGCTTACTTGTGTCTCCCTTTTTGCTGGAACACAACCTATAAATCCGCCAAACGCACTTTAAACATGGGTATGATGGGAATAAATCCTTTGCATAGGTAGAAACAAGGCCGGGGTTCCTTGTTCCTGACCCTGCTGCCGCTTGAAGCCGGAAGGAACAAGAAAAAGCTAGCTTGCGGATATGAAAGAGATACTCCGTCCGGAGTGTGCCCGCGCGGGGGCACCTGACGAGACGAGACCACACCGGCCCATCACGATATAACCCCTGAATTTAAAATGGTGGTACCGATGGCTCGGGTGGCCCATGGAAGCTTCGTCAATTGAGGCTGCAGAACCGAGCGGAAAATGTGATATGTGCCACGCTTTTGGAATGCCGAGCAGGGTTATAACCTTGGAACGGATGAACCGCCAAGGATATCTGTATTCCAGTTGCTCAGACAACTAACCTCGGATGATGGTCCATGACGCGGTACGCTCGTTGTCCGTTAATTGCGACGGTTGATTGATGGTGAACGAGAGGGTTGTTGGCTGTTCATGGGCACAACCAATTTTCCCCTCCCTCAAGCCAAAACAATCAAACGAAACGGGCTCTCCAATCATCGTTACTTGGGAGACTAGGAATCTCGCTTCCTCCGCCTTCTTTCCGACGGCGGAAGAATCACTCATGCACTGGGCAGAAAAAAGTGGAGAAATAAAAAAATAAGAAATAAAAAATAAACAAGCAAGACCCACAATAGAGGGGAAACCCTTGCCGGCCCAACTAATGAACCATGATCTGCCAGGGGCAGCCCAGAGAGCGAAGCATTGAACAGCAAAGAGTACGAAAACGATTGATGAAATAGGTGAGAAGAGATAAGGAAAGATCGAAAAGAGTAAGGATGAAAATTTGGCAAGACCTTTTCTGGCAACACCCCAGTTCTCAGACCGGACAATGTCGTGTCGAGTCGGAATGGCGATGAATATATTAAAGGACCCGTTATAGGCGCTTACTAGCGGAGGCCCAGGTTTGGCAGGTATGGCCCTAGAAAAAAAGCTCCTAACGAAGGAAGCGAAAGAAGTACTTCCGGGTCCGCTCGAGCACGTACCGGCAACCTGTCACGGCCAGTTAGCAATACGGTAAGTGCGAGGTATGCACTTTGTCGAATACACTTCGTTCTTTTCCCCTTCTCTCTCCCCTTCGCAGGTGGGCCGCTCTAGCCTCGAGGGTTTGCAAACCAGCAAATCAAATTCAACCGGGTGAAAAGTTGAGAACGGGAAGGATAATGACCAAAGTGGGGAGAGTGGTAACGCTCCAGAAGCCCCACTAGCTTGATGATCATACACGCCTCGGCTGTGGGTCCTTTATGCTGTGCGAGGGTGTTCGGTCTAGAGATCTCGGTTTAATATCGACGATTTCCTCAGCAGTATTACTGATAGTGCGCCGGTGTTGGTATGAGAAATATGGGAGGTGTTCCGAGAGGAGGTCCGGATATGTATGTCTGTCTTGGGGCTGTGAGTTTATCACTTCTCAGATATCGGCTTTTTATCAAGCCTCGGTTTGATATTCAGATAGGAAAGAAGGGAGACAGAAAAGATGGGGGTGAGGAGAAGATGGGGTAAGGCGAGAGGAAATACAGGGTTTTTTTTTTTAGTTCGAGTCATATGAGATTCAGGATGATTCAACCAACCCCCTTCACCTTCTACCCACCTTCTCACAGGTACTCCTTATATTGACATACGGCGAACAGGGCCACCACAACGACCCAGTGAGAAACTAGCCTTCTCACCAGACAAAGACCTGGGGCCGGGGCACAGCTGTAAACCTAAATAAACATCCGCACGCCGCTAACAGGCCCGCTCCAGTGCCATACGGTTGGGCCCATCCCGAGAACCTGGGGATCCAATTGCCCCGTTGCATATGCAAGGTCCCACAGCTGCGACCTACATGGTAGAAGGAAAAAAATAGTCGCAACTAGAGGTTTTTTGAGCCTTGGGCGGATACGGTAAACACATCCGGGGGTGGATCCAAAAATGAAACCGATTCGCAGCGATAATTCACTATCATAGAAGGAAGAGCACTATGTGGTACAGAGCACGCTCTTTTCGCATTGGCAATGCATGAGAAAAGGCGGTATGTTCCATTGTCGCTTGTTGTAACGTCTTTTGAAATGCGGACAGCAAAAGGTGTCCTCGAACAAACAACTATAAAATGTTTCAGTTGCCTTCGGTAATACCGGCGCATGGGCTTCAACAGACGGACCGATATGTCATGATAAATTGCTTTTTTTGTCTCTTCCAGTGCAATGGGAGGGAGCTCGATGTTTGTTCTAATTTACATGCCCCGAACGTCCGATTATTCTGCCAGCCAAGAGGCAAACCAGAAGCATTATTGACTTTGTGGCGCACACACCAGGCTACAGTCGTCTAGGCATCTCACAAACTAGCTTCTTGATCAGCGAATCAATCAAGCCTTGGACCCAACTAGATCTCACCTGGCACTGGCATCAGACAATGGTAATGGTCTGAAGGCTGCATGTGAAGCAGCACCAAGAAAGAAGCAAAAACGGACCAAACCCATGTCCTGGCTTCTCGATCACTAGCATCATAATATCACTTTTCATGCTCAGGCTCACAGCCATTCAACAAGTGAAGCTTGAGAGTGGTGGGACTCTGGTCGGTGACAAGTGCGGGAGCTACCTGGTAGACCAGTGATTTGATGGGTCCAATATGCGCCAATAAAGATATTCCGGAACACGAACCTTCCACATTGCGTAGTTCACCTCGGAGGACTCAGTTTCCAACCAAGGATGGCGGCGCACGGCCATCACAATTGCCACCAACAGTATCACTGCGATGCTTTCTAACCCTTTCGCAGTTTTTTTTTTTTTTTTTTTTTTTTTTTGTGATATCAGCACTCCAAGGAGATGTCACGTACGATATGTTACATCCACTTGGGCCCCGATGCTTCTTCGATTCCTTCAGAATCCACTCGTTATGCTCGTTGAGAACATTGAGACATTCCCAATCAGTGCAGCTCATTGCGATCAAAGTGGATTATACCGCGTTTTCGCAAATCCTTGCCTCATATATCCACAAATCAAGGCCAATACATCATGAGGAATTTTAACGGGCCGTACATTGAGTCGTGCGTTATACCCGTCCCGGGAAAGAAATTCCTGAACAAGTATGACCGATGAACGGGTTATGAGCTCAGACAGCCTGTAGAACACAAAATGGAGAAAGTACCTGAACATTGAGGGTATAATTTTGTCTGGGCGCACAGATACGCACGGATAAAGGTCCATATACAGTTGCACCCCGCTATCCCGGACGGCCAAAATCCGAAGAATCCGTCCGGCTCAGCGAGGGATCCGGGACAAGAGGTCAGACTTTGGTGGAAATAAATTCAAAGTTCACGGAGATTCATACGGGACAGCGAGGTATCCGGTTCATTGAGATCCGGGACAGCGGGGTTTGACTGTACTTTTGCCAGCCCCTGTGCTCAGGTGCTTGTCCAGGACGAACAATGCCTGAATCGGGACAGTGAGTTCTATGTGGAAAAGCTAAAGCGGTTGCGGGGTGTGTGGTGTGTTGTGGCTCACGCTGAGCTGCAGAATATTCCGACTTATTGATAATAATAATAAGAATAATAATAATGATAATAATAGACTGTAATAGCATCGCCCCGTACCATTCCGGGAATCTATTTCCGTCCTCGAACACCCATGGGAGAGCTGGGCGAGTAAGCCGCGCAAGGGTTTTTATACGCAGCAGAACACGGATATCTACGAGCCCAAAGGGGTATACACTGCAGGAAAAGTATGGTGGTTTGGACGAGAAAAGGAAGAGAAATGAGGATACCAAGGAAAACGTGCCTTCCTAGGCTTATACGGGGTCTATCACACATATTGGCCAAGCCCCACTAACCCTATCGATTTTTGCCCCCGGCCTTTGAATATTCCGAGAGACTCGTTACACTAAGAAGGGATATAATCTCGACTGTGAGGCCCACCAACAACAATCCGCATTCAATTGACTCTATTAAAACAAGGAGTTCCTCCTACACATGTATCTATCTATGATACCTTCCAAGCTCCGAAACAGGGCAACCGAAGAAAGAAAGGAAGAAAACAAAGAAAGCAGCCACTTGGGGCGAACCGGTCACCTGTTTGTGATCTCGGTATCTGGAATTGGACGGGAACCAGAGCAAGATAGGGTGCCGGAGAGTCATTCATGGTACCTGCCGGCACTGCACGAGTCACGATAATAAAATTGATAAACTGCACGAGCAGTGTGCAAGCCCTCAACTCAATACGGCACAGTACCGTAGAGCACGCTTTCAGGATCAGGTCTCGGGAATCCCGAGCCCCGTTGTGGGCATGGGCAAGGGTGGCGGGAAGAAGAAGAAGAAAAACCCCCCAGGCCGGGATGAAGTTTTGATATCACCTGTGCCCCGGAGCAGTTATATAATAACATCCGCCCCATGCGCATCAGACGTATCCAGCTGAATGGCTAACGACAAAATCTAAGCAGGTCCAACTTATGCACAAACATCCCATACTGCACAGTAACTGCTTGCTTGCGAGACGCCAGCAGAGTATCGATACCGGTATTTCGTGACATGGTTATGATAATATTGGCTACCATGCGGCTAATGATGATGCCAAATGAAAGTATCATACTTGCTCCACAATGGGGATAACCAAAATTTCATTTTTTTTTCACCCTCCTGTTTCTGGCTTCTCTCCCTGCCTAGTTCATTCTGTTCTTTCTTCCTTTCTTTCCTTTCTCCTTTTCCCCCTGCTCCTTGTAAACTCCTCTCGCTTTATTTCCCATATCTAGAGAGGATTGATCTTGACTTTCTTTCTCCCTTCATTAGCTCCCTTCCCCCCCCCCAGCAAACCAAGACGAGACAAAAGAAAAAAAAGGAAGAGAAAAAAAGAAATTATTCTACTGTACCAACACCATATCCCAACATCCGACAAGAACAAGATAAGTTAATCTCAACCAACGGGTAGGGTACACTGATACGGGTTCCAGTACCGTATCATACCAACGCTCCCCTTTCCCCTGTCAAGCCGGTGGTGTCGGTGGTGGGTGGGTAGTAAGAGAAAAAAACAGAAAGCAGTAATAATAAAAACGTGATGGTAAATTTGTTAGCTGTCACTTTTGAACCTTTTTTTTTTTTTTTTTTTTTTTTTACTTCGTAGTGTTATATGTTAGCTAAGCCCTGGCTAGCTGGCAGGCTAGCTCGCACACACACAGCCAGTCAGTTCGGTCTCGTCCGATCGGGACCCGTCGACGGCTATGCCAAGATTAAATGTACGGCGCGGGTGCCGTGCTGCGGTTTTGCAGGGATTTGATGGTAAGATGGGTTGGGTTTTTACTGCATTCGACATCAACATGGGACAGTTATTGCGGGGGCGGAAGAAAAAAGGTGGGATGCATACTTGTGCGGGTAAGTAAATTCGAGGATCTCGTCTGGTTTTTGGCAGGCAGGGGAGACAGCTTTCTTTTTTTTTCAACGTCCTTATCATATGCTCTTGCTGTCAAGTCGGTATTGTATGTATGATATGATATGATACAAGCTAAATTGTAGATTGATATCCTACAGTGCTCCAAGTGTACTAGTACTACCTATAGTACACAACTTACAACAATGCATGTACTCTTACAGAGTGGAAAGAGTACAGTATCATAGGTTGGGTATCATGCAGCCCTGCTTACCTACAGACAGACAGACAGACAGACAGACAGACAGGTCGGCGCGCGGGTATGTACGATACGAGTACTGTACTCGTAGCATAGCGGGCAATATCGTTATATAACCGGTATACCGTCAACTTGTGCCACTTCTTTTCCCCCCTCCTCCCTCCCCCTCCCGACCCACACA
>QFET01010822.1:0-39254 GCA_003316355.1 Tuber calosporum | reverse complement strand
TCGGTCAAGGAGGTGCAAATATTCATTGGCTTCGCCAATTTTTACCGACGTTTCATTAAGGATTTCTCAAAAATCTGCAAACCAATAACCGAAACGTTGAAGGGCGACCCCAGAAAATTCAGCTGGGGACCAGAACAAGATGCGGCATTTGAAGAACTTAAGAAAAGATTCATCTCTGCCCCTATACTCTGTCATTTCTACCCTGACAGAGAAACAATTGTGGAAACAGATGCTAGCAAATTTGCCCTAGGCAGTGTCCTCTCCCAGTTTAAGGACAAAAAGCTACATCCGGTGGCTTTCCACTCATGGAAGCTGAGCCCTGCTGAGAGAAATTATGACATCCATGATAAGGAACTATTGGCGATTCTGGAAGCATTTAAAGAGGGGAAACAGTACCTGGTCGGAACAGAAAAACCAGTGACTGTCTATACTGATCACCAGAACCTACAAAACTTCCTTACAACTAAAGTATGGAACCCACGGCAGATACGATGGGCTCAGCAACTAGCGAACTATAATTTCAAGATTGTCTATCGACTGGGAAAACGAGGCGGAAAGCCTGATCCACTAAGCCAACGGCCGGAGTACCGTCCGTAGGAGGGAGCTGCGCATAGCGAACAGTCAATACTCAAACCTTCTCACTTTCAAATCACACTGGTACACTTAAATCAGCCAGAATGGGAGGAAAGAATAATTGGCACAGAGTCGACTGATTTCTTGCGAATAAAACTGCTGTCTCCAAAAGCACGAATACCTACAAAAGGGTCCAGACTAGCAGCTAGACACGACCTGTACGGAATAGAGGACTTAATAATTCCGGCCAAAGGACAAAGTCTGGTGGAAACTGGAATATCCGTCGGATTACCAAAAGGAACATATGCACGATTGGCACCACGCCGTGGGATGGCCGCCAAATTTGGCATCAGCATTGGCGGAGGAGTAATCGACGCTGATTACACTGGAAAAGTCAAGGTTATCATAATGAACTATGGAAACCAAGATTGCCAGGTCCGCAGAGGGGACAGAATGGCACAAATGATCATTGAGAACATACACACGGCGGAAGCAAAAGAAGTAGACGGTCTAGGAGAAACTGAGAGGGACAAAGGCGGATTTGGAAGCCCGGATGTATCACCCAGACGATCAGCTGCAACAAAGACCCAGGTAGTGGTTGCATACTTACAAGCGGACCAGGCCGACAATGAGTTTCTTGATGAAACAGACCATCAAGCAAGACAAGGCAAAGGGATACTCCTAATGTTCAATGCTTTAATGTCCAAGGTTGATATTAGGAAATATGACCAGGCATTATTAAAAACCATCAAAGAGGCAGGCCAGAACGATGAAGACTGGCAGTAACGCAAGTGAGAATTGGAAACGTTAACCGATGAGGGCAAACTATTACCAAGTCACTGGGCAGTAACTGAAGGACTGATATACTATAAGAATCACTTATATATTCCTGACAACGAACAGCTGCTGACAACTATAGCCAGAGGTTGCCACGACTCTAAGGTAGCTGGACACTTTGGACAGGAGAAGACCCTGGAAATTGTTACCAGAGACTTTTATTGGAAAGGGCTGACAGCATGGATAAATGACTACGTACGGTCATGCGATGAATGTCAACATAATAAATCCCCACAACATGCTCGGTTCGGTCTGCTGCAGCCTCTAGAAGTTCCATTCGCAGCCTGGTCATCGATTTCAACCGACTTCATCACACAACTACCAGAATCACAAGGAAGGAAGCAAATTCTGGTAGTCGTGGATAGGTTTACAAAGATGGCTCACTTCATAGGTCTGGAAGGTAATGCAACTGCCAAGGAAGTTGCAAACGTATTCTTGAGGGAAGTCTGGAAGCTAAATGGACTTCAGCGGATTTTATATCTGACATGGATGCAAAGTTTTCAGGAGAATTCTGGGAGTCCCTATGCAAAACCTGGGGGATAAAACGAAAGATGTCAACTGCGTACCACCCGCAAACTGATGGACAAACAGAGAGGACCAACCAAGTGCTAGAAGGATACCTCAGAAACTTTGTCAATTATGTCCAAACGGACTGCTACCAGCTATTACCACTAGCTGAGCATGAATACAACAATTCGGTAATGAACGCACATGGCATGTCACCCTTCTACGCAAACTATTGATTCCACCCACAAACAGACTGGATGAAGGAACGTGAAACCCAAAATCCAGGCGCCCAGCTATATGCGCACTGGATGCAAACAATACACCAACAGGCCAGAGAAGCCTTGGAACAAACGCGGGAAAATATGAGCAAATATTATAACCGCAAGGCTAAGCAGCAACCAGATATCAAGGTTGGGGACCTGGTCATGTTAAATGCAAAGAACATACCGACCAAACGACCCTCGAAGAAGCTTAGCTCAAAGCTCTATGGCCCGTTTAAGGTATTGGAAAAAAGAGGTGAACGTGCCTACAAACTAGAAATATCACCAAGATGGATGATCAATCCAGTATTTCATGTATCATTGTGGGAACCCTATCGAACATCCAATTGACCAGCAAGGCAACAACCTCCACGCGAGCCAGAAGAAATCGCTTCAGATTTTGAATAGGAAATCGAAAGAATCGTGAAGAGTGAAATAATCTCTTATACCAGGTTGGTGGGAGGTCGGAAACGACCGATGCGTGAGTTACGGTACTTTGTGAAGTGGACTGGCTGTTTCGAAGATGAAAATACTTGGGAACCGCCAGACCACTTAGAGCATGCACAGGGATTGGTCGAGGCATTTTATAGGGAGAATCCGGATATGCCAAAGCGGGCAGATGTTGAATGACAAGGAAAAGGTTTTCCTAGCGTGGCCAATCAAACGTGTTAGGTTTTTCACCCTACCAAGTCGAGTTCAAGAAGGGACTGAGATATGTCGGAAAACTGTTTAAAAGTAGAGATTTTATGGTTAAAAATTGTTTATTTAGTTTTATTTATTGTTATTATTGGGGTCCCTAAAGGGAGGGTAACCTTTGAAAACTGATTCGGGAGAAACCACACCGAGGAGGGAGCTCGTGTTAGGCACAAACGACTACCAAGAGGATTACATGACTTTTCAGAAGGAACTGCATGAATCTGAACCTTCACAGGCAATTACCCCCCTGCGGCCCCGCCGTTCACCCTGGGAGTTGACACTGGCACCTTGTGCAGTTGCTCGTTTGCTAAGAAAAACGAGAAATTGGAACACATCTTGTAACCCCGTATACGTCGTCGCCGTCCGTCCGACCGGATGCTGTCCGCAGGGTATATGAGAGGGCCTCTCTGGCTACGTCTGGGAAGTGGAACGAAGCGATTCCGTCAAATACCCGCGGAGTTATACCTAGATGAAGTTAAGAGAGCCCGGGTAGTCCTAGATGGGTATGAATGCGCGATTGAAGTAGGCTACTCCGATACACACCGAGAGTATGCTGATGCCCCCGTGATGCCTATAAGGTCAATGAACCTTTCGGAACAAGTTGATAAGGAGAGGCAGTGAAGACGAGAAGGTATTGGCCCGATCGTGAACACTAGTCAATCCTGAAAGCCAGCTGCAGAGCGGGATAAGACGGCACGAAGCAGATTCGGCCAACAACCAAGCTGGCCCCTGGGAGTTCTAAGATGTTATTGGTACGTTCCAAACTGGTCGGCCATATCTTAAACAGCCGAAAGAAGGTTCACAACTCTGACTAAGGGGGGGTCCACACCCTCAGAGAGGTCGGGAGCTCTGATCATGCCATTAGCTATGTGGGGGAAGAGAAACTTTTAGGGTTAAAGCGGGTTCGCTCGCGGATTAAGAAACGAAGGATGGGAAGAAAATACCTGTTTATAGGTAACCAAGTTGTAGTCCACGAACACTCAGACACAGGATATAAATATCAAAGTGCCTCCCGAGCTTTAGCCATCATCAAGCAACGGTGAAGAGATCTTATCAATATCATATGTTTTACTACAAAATCTTTACCTACGAGCCTTCCTAGACAATATCCGTTTACGAAGAAAGATTTAAGCCTAGCCCGATTCGCGTGCTCTTAGAATTGGCTACCCTTAACAGCAGTCATAAATGATATATTCGGGGAGCCAATGTAATCGCCATACTTCGTTGAGGAACATAAGAGCCAGATCTTAATGGTCACCTCACTAGGCAGGGTGATAAAGGGAGATATTTTTGAAAATCTATCCACAATGACCTATATCATGGTATCGCCCTCTGAAACTGGTACGGCCACAATGAAGTACATGGATATTGCATGCCAGGGCCTAATGGGCACCTCTACCTGTTGGAGTAAGTCAAACTTCCTGTGCCTTATTGTGCTACTTTGTTGACAAGTATCACAGGTAGGAACATATTCCATTACCTGAATATCCATATTGGGCCTATAGATATTTGCATTACTCATGCCACAGTCTTATATGTTCCAAAGTGTCCACTGACGCATGAATCATGTTCTACCACAATGATTGTCTGCTCTAAGTCCTTGTCCTTAGGGATATATCATTGGTTCTTGTAGGTGAGCAGACCTTTCTATACCTCAAACTGGGAGTCAACAGTGGCTCCCTTTTCTACCTTCGCCTTGAGGACTGCAAGGTATGCCTGGTCTTTTTCTACAGATACCTTTAGGGCTTGTAAGAAATCTAATTACAAGCAATAACCCTGGTAGGACATTGGTATTAAGGGATGCAGGAGATCGTGTTCCAGTTTAGGTTTTCAAAAATAAGTATATTATTATAAAATACCGTATTTTTGACAATAGATTAAATACCATATATACAATACATACGTGCTCTAAAGTTTTTTTTCCTAAATCTTAAGCTCTAAGCCCTAAGCTAAAGATATTTTGCTGTAAATCAGTCTTTGTTGGAGGAGTTTGGTAGAGGCCGTTTTCCCTCTAACAGCGGATCAAGTGCTTGAGAAAGACAAGTATCACTTGATCCAAACTCTTCAGGACACCAACACACCATTTACGAAAATGGGCCGTACCAAGGACCCACAGCTACACAGTGCTTTCGAGACTGTAGCTCAAGAAAGTGGTAAAAAGGTAAGTACTTCCACAGTTTGGCAAAATAGAAATTTGCATTTACTAATGTTAATATAGCTTGAATTAGTTCACTGTATCGCATGTGGAAAGACCTTTGCCAAAAGTTCAATACACCAACGTGAGTATTTATCTGGTTATGCTAAATACAAGTAGCAGATGAGCCTTGAAGGTAAAGCTGGCATTGGAACTTCATCCCTGTCTGCAGGACAAACACACATCACTAGCCGAGTTCAACGCCTTTCCCGGGCAGAGAAGAATTACACCAATCTCTCATTCGCCTTAGCAGTCTATATGAAAATCTCCCATTCAATGTTACTCAATCACTATATTTTCTTGCCCTGTTTCAAAAGATTTCGCCTGCCTATAAGCCACCTAGCCCCATCCTCTTGCATACTAGCTTACTCGATCAGACCTATCATCAAGTCAAAAAAGAGGTGGAGAAAGTTATTCAATCCTGCTACTATCTCAATATCATTACCGACGAAAGTGAAATTGAATCCAAGGATCGAATTATTAACATCTCCATTATTACCGAAAGGGGTACCTTCTATTAATGTTCTGAGAATGCTGGATCCATGGCATTTACAGCAGAGAATCTGGCTTCATGGTTAATGGCAAAGCTTGGTATCCTTGTCAAAGGAGATTGGAAACGAATTAATAGCTTCGCTACCAATACGCGTTCGACAAAGTTTCTATTATGGTGAATTCTTGCTGCCAACCAAAGATTACAACTCTCTAAAGAGCCTGTTACGCAAAGACTAGTGCTTTAGTCCTTGCTGTTATTACATACTGGGGTACCCAAGTACGCGCCATCGAATCTGTCTATAAGAGCAAGGATGCCTTAAAGTCTTATGTGCTCGGCAATCGTATTCAACTTGACCATGACGTCATCTATCACCTCTTCTCGCGTGATTTCTGGAATACTATTGAAGAACTCCCTAACCTTATTCTTCCTATTCATAAGGTTCAAGTTCAATTAGAATCCACAAATGAGCATCATGGATTAGTTGTTTCTCGCTGGCTTACCATTCACAGGCACCTGGAGCGTATTGTGGATTTGCGGCCTTCCTTGCATTAAATCCTAGGATTATTCCAGAAGAGAATGGACCGCCAAGTTTTACTGCTTCATTGGACTGCGTACTTTCTAACAGCTGCGAATATTAGAGCAACTACAACTGTTGATCAACAGAACATGGTGATTGAATACCTTGGGAATGCATACACTGACCCTACTCTCCACAACCTTGTCCAGGAATAGTACGATATGTACCGAGCGAAAGATGGACCATTTGGTCTACACAATCTTGCTTGGAATATTACTTCACCAACTACCTTTTGGCATGCTCAACACACCTTCACTCTGCAGCTCTCCCTCCTAGCTATCAGACTCTTTTGTACCCCAGCCAATTCTGTCCCTAGTGAGCATTCCTTTTCTGTCTAAAATCTTATTCACAGCAAGGTCTGCGATAGGCTCAGCCCTAATCGAGGTGATAAGCTTACCTATATCTATCTCAACTGCCATGTATTGGATCACAAAGCTAGTGAACCACACAAGCGGCAAGTAGTCTCTGCTAAAGGCGAGATTGAGCTTGAAGATGTTATTGTTAGACTTCAGGACACAATTTTAATTGGCAGTGATGAAGGTATTGTAATTGAATTACTTTTTAATAGATATATCCATTTTGCTTTCACTATTTACTAATATTATAATTGACAATTTAGAGGGAGACGGAGATGGGGAAGAGACTGGGCTTGAAATCATTCAACAAGAAGAACTCACTGCTGATTACAGCAAATCTTCTATGGTTGAACACAATCTTTCGCAAGGTTATGACAATGGCCAATTGGTTGATAATCAGAGGAGGGGATCGAAGAGGCCCAGGTATAACAGTATTGATGAAAACTACTAGCTAGCAACAAGCACATATTTGTAACCTAGTACTATTCAATTAAAAGTAGTATTTCTCATTTTCTACATAACTGTGCTAGTGAACCTTGCATGAAATATTTTTTACTCCTTTTGAAGCAGTAAATAAAATATGTCATTAATAATAAAATACGGTATTTATATTGTATTATACGGTATTATACAAAATGGTATAAATACTATCTCAAATACTAGTTCCAGTTGAATGTAACATTGCCCAGAACGTAAAAATACTTCTGGTAGAGGATCACTTGCCCCTTCTGGGCAGCAGTTCCTATGCAGTGATAATACATCGGCCTTCTCGTTTCGCCGACACACGCGGTAAACTACCATGAACTTAAACGGCAGTAGGTATTCTGCCAAGTAGGCTTGCATACAGTTCAAAACCTTTGTAATATATAAGGACTCCAAAAACTTGTCATCTGTATAAACCACTATTTGGTCTTCAACTGAGAGCAAAGGATGACCTCCTTCCTTTAATCCAACAACTGTTGCCCTTATCTCTTTGTCATAAACATCATGGTTCACCTCCGCTTGCAAGAGGTTCCTACTGTGATTGGCCACCAGATGCCACTTTTGGTTAACACGGAGTTTCGAGAGCTCTGCTCCTAAAGTGAGATCACTGGCGTCTGTTTCCAACTTAGTTGGACCAGAGCTATCTAAGTGTATCAGAATGGGACCGGTAGTGAACAACTCCTTTAGGGTTCAAATGACTGCTCGCAAGCAGCAGACCAGTCCCATTTTACATCCTTCTGTGTCAGATCCAGTAACGGTTTCGCTACATTGATAAACCCATTTATGAATCGACGGTAGTAGTTTGCAAAGCCCATAGAGCATTGAACATCAGTTACATACTGAGGAGTCTTCCACGCCTCGATCTCTTCAACCTTTCAAGTTCTTATAGATATCCCGTGCTCTGATATCCTATTACTTAGGAATTCAATTTCCCTTTGATGGAATATAGACTTCTTTATGATAACGCAAAGACCAACCTTTCATAGTCTTTCTATCACGTGACGGACCAGTAAGACATGTTCCTCAATTATGAGTAGTATATCAGAATGTTATCTATATAAGCGATACCTATGGCATCAAGCATATCTCTGAAGATGCTATTGATCATACTCTGATCATGGGATAGTGCATGGCATAGCCCAAACGGCACTACCGTATACTTGTATAGGCCATAACGACTCTTAAAGGCAGTTTGCTATTCCTCACCCAGAGCCATCCAGATGATATAATAGCCATTCTTCACTTCCTGCTTGGTGAACACTGTGGCTTTTGCAAGTCTTTCCTAAAGCTAATTCATCTAGGACAACAGATACATATTTTGAATAGTGATCTTATTGAGCAGTCAATAATTGATGCATAGCAGATGCCTACCATCTGGCTTCGTGATGAATTGGATTGGAGCACCCGCAGAAGAACTAAAGCGCCAGAGCTTCCCTTATTCCTCCATTTCATGGATGTAGTCATATAAGACATCTGACTCTCGCTTGGAGATAGGGTATATTGGCCCTTAATGTAGCTTAGTCCTAGGTTCGAGTTCTATCTTATTATCAAAGTTTATATGCCTGGAAGCATAGCTATATTTTCTTCATTTAAAATATTGGCATAATCCTTGTATTCATAGAGTAGATTGACACTAAGGTCATTTCTGTCTTCCCCAGTATACACTGTCATTCCCAACAACTATACCTGACTACAATCCTCATCTAGGAGTTCATCGCTTGTGATAACTCCATACGTGGCTTAGTGACTAGAAGGTTGGTCTGACAATACTTTGAGTACCACGTCAGCCTTTTGTAATCCCAATCAATATCAAAATTGTGGTCCTTTAACCAAGACATCGGGAGATAACAATCAACCTTGGTATCAGACATATCCACAAGCCCGAAACTCATGACGTTCACATAGACTCAGATCTTTATTCTCACTGTATTTTCATAATGGTTCCTGGACCCAGGAATCTGGTTATCACTTGCATTAGAGATTGGTGTTGGTAACCTTCGACGTATTCATAGTGGCTGGGTCTCCTTGACTGATGTGCTACTCAACACGGTACCCATAGCACCATTATCTAATGGAAGTAGTGATTCATCACTACACTGTGGCTTCTGAAAGTTCCAGCCTAAATGGACTTTGATATGTATTGACCTAGTTTAGGGCAGTGGGCTGGACAGCCTCTGCCGCTTAAAAAGTCTTTCTTCGCAAACTTGTTTTATTAGCTTCAGTACTGTAATGTATCTCACGTCAAAATAGGTATAGTTATGGTGTGTCCTATCACACCAGCGAGCTTTCGGGTATGCAACCCTCCTCTGGTAAACTTGCAAAATAACTCTCAATTGCTAATCAAGTCAGGCCTGATTGATAAGGAGAAGCGACAAAATCAAAAGAAATCTAACCATTATTATTGGTCTTCCCTAAGTAAAGCAGTGGACAAAGGAAATAAGAAATAATCCCTCATAACTCCAATATAAAAGAAAACCCAAACATAATCCTGCCCTGCACCATTGAGTCACCTCCGCTAATCTAGCATAGGGGAAGGGACTCACCTAGTCCATTTACCCTTCCTTTATAACCCTTTCCTGCTGGCCTAATTGTGAGGAGTACTAATTAGCTCTCTGGTTTCATTCGTATTATTGAGCTAGCTTACTTATTCACTACCATCAGTATTAACCTTAAATATTGAAGGTGATCTACGGAGCTCGTTAACCCTATTCTCTACTGGAGGAGTCTCAAAGCGTCGATGTTTGCGCAAAGTTGAAGTACCATTCCCCGCTTCGGTGGCCGTTTGCTCTAGAGCTGGTTTGATTGACTGTACAACTGGTTGAGGAGCAGTAAACAGGGTCATAAAGAGACTCTCAGTCCCATAACGAGAACCTTGTTTTAAATAGCAGGGTTTGTCATTCACAGTTACTGGAATTTTCTGGTATTTCTCCTCCTACTCTGGTTCCTTAACCTGGGTGGTGTTAGCAGTTCCCTTTTGGGTTTTGGTATTGCACTTCCATGGACCTCACTCATTCCTCCACTATCGCTTAGCACTAGATGACCTCTCATAGCTCCGCTCATGGGTAGAATGCGTTTCATTGATAACTGTACAGTTGAATGATGCTGAATTCTCCAGTTGGGAGCCCTTGTTGCGCTAAAGGTTGAGGTAGTTGATGTAAGCTTCAAGGTGTGGAGCTTTAAGTGTCCAAGCATGTCGCAAATTGGCGCCCGTACTAAGACTAGCTTTGTCCTTTACACTAATCCCATCATCATCTACCTTACTAATTAACCAAATGAGTTCATCCACGAACTGATCTACCTTTCCAGGCTTGATAACCATACTTTTCCATTCGTGAAAAGCACTATACCTATCCGAGTCACAACCCAAATTGGACTCCAGGGGTTTCCGCAAACCTGACCAAGTATATAACTAGTTACTTGGGTTGAAGGTAACTCCGGCCCTGAGACCTGCATCCTGACTGAGGTCAACATGGATTCAATTATACTATTTGTTTGCGGCCACATCAAGAAGGGCGATAATCAGGCTGAGCTTATCTATATCGGACAGCTTGCAGTGTCGACAGTAGTCAAACATAATCTCAGCATCTTGGATGAATATCTGAGTGTGAACGGGGTCTCCATTGAACCCTTTTATCACCAGCTTGTCAGGTGTCTTTTGCCGTATGCGAGCTTTCTTGTTGGACCTCCGAAGGTAGTCTATTAAGGCTAGACACTACTCATCATACCGTCGCCTTTTAGCCTTATTAGAGGGAGACTTTCATCACCTCAGAAATCGGTTCAGATTAGAGAGGGAGGAAGAGGAGTTGTTGCTACTACTAGTGGAGTCAGAATGACCCAGTTCACCTCCTTTGCTCATATTTCCCCTACATGGTAGTTGCTTATAACCTACTCCCCCAGTATTTCTACTACGGAGTCCCAAAGGAATATCATATCGGCTAAAGCAGTTCACGGAAATAGGTTTACTAACCTCCGTGTGGGAGTACTCTAGAATTGGAGCTGTGGGGAGAGGTTGTTATTTGGCTGTAAGAACCGTATTCATGCCTCTTTGAATTAGATGTTGGAAGCTGGGGAAGGCTCCAACATTGGTATGGTTTTCGAAACCACAGAAACAACAATGAGTCTTTTTCAACTTCGGACCAGAGGGCGAATATTATAAGGCTGCACCAAGGCCCTATGTACATGGCGACTTGTGGTGGAAAACATGCCTGGCATGTGCTTCCTCGAACCTTGAAGCAGCGGAACAATAAGATGTGGCCGACTGTACTACTGCCCATGGAAACCCTGTCCTCCCAGTACTACCAGGTGGTTTTGCAGGACCCAGTGGTGCTGTCTGATTTACAACCGGTACCAGGTTGTTTGCTATGGCAGGCAATAGGGTTGCCTCAGCTACAGTATACAGTCGTTCAACTTCTAAAACAATTGTTGGTGTAGTTGGCACTGCTAGAAGGGTAGTAGCCAGTATTGATATTTTAGGCTTTGTAGGTTTTTCTCCTTCGTCACTCTTGCTACTTGTTATGATTTCAGTACAGTAACGTAACGGCTAGGAAATTGACTTGCTAGACAAACCTAGACGCAAGAGGAAACTTGGACCCCAGCAATGCCTCAGGAGTTCCTCTTATACTTAAAGCTTGCATCGCGGCTGGGCTCAAATGCTTGTGCCACCCAATATCTGCTCTGACTTTTACAAAATGGGGTGCCAAGCTAATAGTTCCGCTACAGACTAATGGAAGGCACTGAGCTTGCTCCGTGATAACATTATTTTCGTAGTCAATACTGTTTCCTGTCTTCTGAGCTCACTTGATAGCCTCTAAATGGCCCTTCAACGCTTGCACTGTCATAACTTGCTGTTGGTAGGCAAGCTGTACCTTGACCACCCAGTCTGTAGCCATGTTGTCTATATTCTCTTGAAAATGGAGATGCTTGTCTTTGACATAGCAGGTGAGTTGGGAGTGTGCTTCTGTTAACCTTAGGCCTACATCTTGTAGAATGTATTGCTCAAAGGCCTCATGGGTAAAACGATCAGAAGTAACCCCTTCAGGTACTGACTCAGTTACCCCGCAGTTGCATTGTGCATGATGGATGTTATGAGTGCCCAAGGATAGGGGACTATCATTATTTGACATTCCTCAGGCACCTCAATGGGTGCCAATTCAATTAACTTAGTAACTAATTCTTTCCCCAAGCCTTGAAGGTCTGCGAAAAAATCGTAGTTTATAAGAAGCCATGAAGAGGTAGTGGTATTTTGTTGTGATCACGTAAGAGATATTATGTACATAGTACTTTCCACCCTGGGCTACTTGTTGCAGACAAGGATACCTGAACGAGTAAATGTCATATATTGTTACGCCTCCCTGGGTGTATCAGGCACCAAAGGGATGCGTCTCGGTAAGGTATAACAATAACTAACTCTGATCCCAAACTGTCGGGACTTCTAGTGAGTGATAGCTACCGGAGATCTCGATAGGTTGTCTAACAGCCGTCGATTACTATATCGCCAGCTACACTAAGTCCTAGAGTTACTTGCTGTGGTTTTGTGCGAACTGAAAAGAAGTAACTGCTCAACCAAGTATATTGAAAAACTCTGTCTGTCGAAGTCTGCCCTGTTTAAGCTCCAGAGGGGCAGTCTTTAAATACATGATCTCGCTTTTCCAAAGCTTTCCATCTTCTTCCATTTGATTTCCAATCAACGGACATAAGCAAGCACCACTTGTAAAGTCCTCCAATCAAACAAATGCCTCATGCACCTAAACGGTACTGCAAATAAAATATGTATCATCCCGATACATGAAACAAAACATAAAACATATCTGGTATCAGCCTGATACATGAAACCCAACATACAACAAACTAAGTATCAAACAATACTTGAAACCAATAACAAACCAAACCAAGTATCACACGATACTTGAAACAAATAATAAAACAAACTAACCCCTTACTAGCCCTACTAGTTTCCGTTAGCCTTGTTAGCCTTAGCAATAGTAACCAATACCGGTTACACAAATGGGGTCTCAAGGAGTAACAATTGAGAGAAGAGAGTTAAGTGAAGAGTTAATAATATACTGTAACAGGGGCACACAGTGGAATAGATGGGTCCTAAAGTTGTGTCTGCACCAAAGACTCAAAGTAAAGTTCACAGAAGGTAAAGATAAAAGTAATAAATCAAGTGGTAAAACTTAATATCATCAAGCCTAAGCTTTACTAAATTGAAGTTCTTCTTGATAGGATCATTGGTTATGAGCGTAGAGTGCCGATCGCCTTTATTAAAAGTAGAATTATAAAGGCGATCAACACCCATCGCTACTACAACCATAAAGGGGAACCCTTCCCCACTCTAGGTTTATCAATACCAGACTTCCTTAGGGTTAGCTTCAGAAGTCTGCGGATCGCGCGAATAATCAGAGTCTAACAATCTAATTGGTTTTCTGCTAGGCATCTCATTTATGTCTGCAGGAGAGAAAAACGTTTCAGATCGAAGCCTTGTCAGTGGCCTACTGTCAAGTCGACATGGGACTCATTAACTCAGTTAAGACTCAGTTGCCCTGTAGCGATTCCATCTATCCAAGCATTGAAGTCAACCTGGTCTACTTGGTTAATTGACAGCTCTTCTAGTGACAACCTAGCTTCCCTGGTGAGTGGCACTACTTTGTTTGTTAAATAGGTGCTACCCATAACTAATAGTTCATTAACTACCTCAACCGTAATAAGACGGAATGCCCTCAGAGTCCAGTAACATCTCTCAGTAATGGTGTAGGTCCTAGGCTATAAACTGTTTCACAGTAAAGGATTATCCAGACAAATTACTGTTTGTTCCCCACGCTTAGATGAGCTTCCCTAGGACCTCCAATACCTCCAATAGGGTAATTAGGTATGTAGAGAAATCCCGGGGTGGCATCTGGTATCAATACTGACAATTTGCCTGGGTCGGCCATCGCCTATACCCTTATATACCCTGCGGACACGATTTCTGTGATAGATCCTGTTGAGATATATGATATTACATGGCAACCTCCAGTGGCCTAGTTTTCTTAGCCTTTTAACAACTGTCACACTTTAATACCTATCTCAATAGCAGTTTACCAACATGGTTCAAATCAAGCCCTGGTGGCTCTTATGATTTTCCGCGTTTTCGTCTAACATAGAAGGTAGGGTAACTTGATGTTTATGATCGTATACATGATCCCTAAGCCAGGGTAACTTTATCCTGTCATAGCCTGAATCTATTTAGGACTCTGGGTAACATGCATATATATTACAGGATAGTTCCGTGTAATCACTCTATTGATTACACTGGATTCCACTAACATGAAAACATAAAGTTACATGAATGTAGCTTGGCTGACATGCACTTCACTGCTTGCCAAGTTTTCATAGGTACTTCTAGGTACCCGGCCTTGCCAATTACCCTGTGTAACTCTTGTCTCTGGTTACTCTACTTAACTCTAATAGAAGGTTACCCTACCTAACTCCTGCAGCTGGTTACCCTATATAACTCTGATAGCTGGTTAGCTTGACTAACTGTGGTTTAGGGTTACCTTGACTTACTGGGTTACTATACCTAACCAGGTAACTAGGTACTTTCCTATTTAATGTGCATCCTGTTCCCATGTTACTTTTGCAGGTCAATAATACCATTTATTTGGAGGCCCTCTTGAAGGCCCCTGGCTGGGTTGAGATTCGGTAAGCTATTCTAACTGATATATAGTAGTGTTACAGAGCTCTTACTAGGGACCATCCAGTGTAAAATCTGTAATTTATAGAGACTCTATAATTAATTCGGGCTATAGGGAAATCAAGTCACCAAACTATAAGTATCAGCTATTTGATCGTGAACCTCAAGCTACTCTGCCATCTATGTTACAGGAAATATAACAAATCATAAAAGCTATCAGGGCTTGATTTAGAGGCTGTTAGTAAATGGCTGTTGAGATAGGTGGCAAAGTGTAAGAGTTAGTAACAGGCTAACAATACTAGGGTGTAGGAGGTAGTTATGGAATACTAGATATGTTGCGATGGTTGAACCGAGATATGGTGTTGGCAGGGTATATAATGGGGTAGGCGATGGATGACACAGGCAAGTTGTCCGTATTGCCACATGATGGCACTCCCGGGTTACTCAAGGTACCTAATATCCCTCTGGGTGGTACGGGGGCCCCAGGGGAAGCTCATATAAGAGTCATGGACAAACGGAAGTTTGTCCAGATAATCTTCTCCTCTTGAACAGCTTATAGCCTAGGACCTATAGTATTACTGAGAGACACTTCATCAAAAAAAATTCTTCCTCTTGCATTACATCCCTATCTTCCTGTAGTAGCTAATAATACCATGTCCCCTTATACATCTCATACCTCGCGTATATCTTGTTCATTGCGGGTCTTCTTTTAGCCTCTGGGAGGCATATCATACCTTCCTTGTGTACATGCAGCCCCCATCCCTGCCTTGCCCCCACATCTCCTACAATAGGCTAACCTCTACTTCTCTGTCCTCACATATTTTTGTCTTTTTTCAATGCAACCAATAAGACGTTGTGCGGCTCATTCCAGACCTTGCTAGTCAGGAAATACCATTACCAACTTAGACCTCCATGCTGCTCCATTTGTTTGTATTGCATGATATTTCTCCGTAATGGCCTTCTTCGCTATGTGGACGTTCTCAATGCCAAACTGGCTCCTATACTTTCACAACCTTTCTATGGTCGCTTCGCCACCTCTACATAAACCTTCCTCGCTTGCTTATTCCCTTGCTTATCTCGCAATAGTTCTTTTTTGCTGATATTCGTCTTTCACTATCTCTTGTCCACTTATTTTCGCCTCCTCCGCCCACAATTTTCACATTCAACCTTTTAATAGTCCAAATCACCCGTGGCTTAATATTCTTCGGCTTCTGGTAACCTTTACGTGTCGCATCAATCATACTTCAAATTCTACTTTCTTATTGCAATCTAGTATTTTTATTAAAAGTTTTTAAATCTTTCCTATTATTTACATACCAACGTGTATTCCCTCTCCCAGTAGCATAAGGCACTAGTTGCACCATTCCCAAGAATCGTTTAATTCTTACCACAATTTGTGTTGTCCCACCAAGCCTCCTAGCTGTTCCTAAAGTGATGGTAGCCAGTCCTGTAAGATCGCTAACCTTCACCGAATTCTTCACTACAAGTCTTTCTACCAATACAAGTCTGTCAACTGAGCCTATAATCAGGTTACGAACTTTGCAGATTGATACCAAACGAGCCAGATAACATCCCCTAAGTGTTCCGTTAATGTTCTAATTGCTAGAATCCACCCATACCCAATCATTCATACTGCATCATGTCAATCTCCACAGCTTCCTACCTGTGCAATTGAGAAGGTACCATTTAACATCCCAAGAGTCATGAAAGTTCTTTACGGGAACCTGTAGAAGACGGCATATTTCGATTGGGCACTTTCCAATTGAGTCCTGATTCAAACCAGTTTCTCCGCCTGACTTCCTCCGATAATAGTCCACTAAGAGCCTAGGTAAATATTTTAAAATTACCTCAAACAGAGCAACTGTTTTAACAATTAACCTGCGCCCCTTTAGATGAGTTACTGACGATACGATCTGTCTCCAGTCATTTCTAGCTTCAAGTTCGTCACATCCAGGATGAACATCGTCCACATTGACATTTATTTCGTCAATCTATAAGCTATTGAATCTTGCAAAGATTCGTAGTATCTGATTGGTGGCATCATTGTTATTTCACTGTATATAGACCTCCTTGATTCTTGTCTGTGGCTGGTCCCGCAGGACTGAGTTAAATTCATTTGGATATTTCCCAAAGACCATATATGGTCTGCAAAATGACTTAGGAGATGACTCTTGGCAAAGTTGAACATCAACCTCGGCATCATATATGTCAATCACAACCCCTTCAGACACTGTTTGTCCGCAATCCGCTGTCTTTGAGATGAGGTGAGACCGGAAAGTCTGTGTTGATTGCGTACCACATTGTTCAAACTCCGGATCGTGGCAGTTACTTCCCGTACCCTTCGGGCCGTAGAGCTATCCTTCGGTTACTTCTTTGAGACATCTTGGTGTTCATGAAAAGCTTTAAGGTACTGTTCTAGGTGAATCATCTTGTCAGTATGACTTTTGTATTGTGCTATTAGCATAAATATGATAATTGATCGAACACAAGTCAAAGCCTTGGTGAAAATAAGACGTTCAGCGGCGTTTCGAGGACATAGCGCAGTGGCAGAATACGGTAAAAGAACCCTCACAAGATTTCTCATCTCTTTCCTCTCCACCGTGAAACTCTAGTCTACTCTTTATTCAGTGGTAAATAGCTAGGGTAAGCTGGGAAAATTTTCCACACAGTGTCAAAATTCTGCAGCCTCTTGTACTCCTTGAGAAATCCAATAATCCACTTTAAGAGATGAGTATTAAATATTCTCTGGTAGACAACATGCAGTATATCCAATCTCGGCAAGTGGGCCTGGCGAATGGCTGAAAATCCCCAACAGACACTTGGAAGCAACTTGAGCCCACGATGAATCAGATCTTCGCCAGCATCTGTCTTACCATGCAAGTATTCAGCAAACGGTGTTTGTTATTTGTTGTAATCACGTATAGCTGCACAATGTCCTGTATAAGACCCTAACTGATCTGCCGTAGTCTCACAGACTGTACACCGAACTTGCTGAATTCCATGTAATGTAACATTTTCTAAATGATCGACTATCCGGGCATCAAGACGTGGAAAACACTGCCTAACCTTGGCATCGGCGCATTCGATCTCTATTCAGGCTTCAGCAGCCTTGTTTAAGTTAGCCAAGATAGCTTCTATTAGGTCACAAAGGATTTCATTGTTCACTTGGCTCTGCCTTGAACCTCAGGATGCCACTCCAAGCATCTTCGGTGGGATGGGTAGAAGTGCCAACAGGACAGTTGCATATTTAGAAGATTTGTTTCTCATTTCTAATAAGATATTACAAATAGTGAGATAGATCAGCCAGGCTTTCTTATCTCTTGAGAAGTCTTTTAGGAAAGTATGGTCAGAGGCACATATGATCGGTACAAGTGTTGCTCCTTCAGGTAAGGTATCCTGCATAACTCGTTAATTCTTGCCTAAGTATAGTATGATCAGGCCTTAGAATATCTTATTATGGCCTACCTGAGTCTCCCACTACCCATCCCCTATATGCGTCTCTGAATAAACTCTTGCCGGAGTTGTTTCACTATTCCATTCCTTTACTGGGGCATAAACTATATCCTGAGTGAAGAATTTTTGACTGAGCAGATATTTTGCTCAAGTGACACAATTGCAGTAAAAAATATTTGTGTTGATGCAGCTACCTCTTACTTATCTGCGTCCTCAATTTTCAGGTCTTGGTTAACAAAATACTATAATAGAATGGAGATACCTACCTACTCCGAAAATGAGACAAAGCCCTGATTCCTACGTTTCATTCCCAAACCCGCTCTCAGTTCATCAACATCCCCAAAACGACGATGAGTGGAATTAATTGTACTGTTCTCAGGACCCAATCCATTCTTGAAATACCTGTCAATATGGTTCTTTGGTACCTTTGCCTCAATAAACCACCGAGCAAATTCAAAGTCTGCCTTGTTTGAGTAGGTGCCCATAACTCGTCTTCAGCCTTTTCATGTTGTTCAATGCCACAGAGGACTCTTGCAGTACTGTGATGATTTGTTGGTGCTGCTGATTCAAAAAACGCTGTAAGAGAATCTTCTCTGTTAAAGAGGGTAATACTCTCAATATCGCAATCGGCTTGAGTGTGGTCAGATTCCGGTTCGTACTCTAGGCTTTCAAACTCGATTGAATTGTATAGTTTATCTGTTTCGTTAGCTTCATAAACAAGGTTCCCAGGCCGTACCTTGTTTCTAATTGTTTGCTGTACAACCTGAATTGGCTGTACAAGGTCTGGATGCTCCTTCTCCATATGGTTTCTGTACCAGGTACTGGACTTGTACTTTTTACTGCAGTAGGGGCATTGTGACTCCTGTACCATTCTGTAATATTATCTATTTAGACCCACGCAAAGGACATCTGAAGGCATGTAGCGGACGAATATAACATTAAAAAATATCAAACATACCTAGTTATTTGTACAGTTAGATCTTCCAAGAACAAGGAGCGATAGTTATCAGAAGGAACCAAGAAAGGTGCAAACATAACGTTCTTCAATAGTACTATCCTTCAGTGTGATTACAGGAAAGCCCTCACCTTGGTCAAGCCTGCTGCTTACTTGTTTCTCAGCCCTTGCCTGTTACCACGAGGACTCCAACAGTCTTTTAAGCTCTATTCCTAATTGGTACGCAACCCCTGACTTTTTCCCTCAGACAACCCATCATCAAAATCATGATCTTTGCACACACTGTGCTAGCATATTAAAAACTATCAACAGCTCGACTTCACCGTTAAAGGTCTCTATTCTACCCATGCACACATCTTTCTGTTGTTGCGGCTCTGTCAACCAATGCTCAATATGAGCATAAACTAAGCTAGCCTCATTCTTGGCGTATACTGCTCGTGCTCTGCTAATGCTAAGATGCAAGTTGGTCTGACTTAAGAGTTTAACTGTTCAACTCTGAAGTGTTGGATGTTGAAACCCAGTTTACTGTAGGCTTTACAATACCTTTTGTAGGTTTGAAAGGGCTTTTCAAGATTCAATTCAAGAAGATTGTTGTCTTCTTTTCAAGCAGTTTTCCGAGCTTGAAACTTGAGTCTACAACAAACACCTTGAATTCTTTGCTCACCGTTACTATATAGAACCCTCTCCCGGCTCTTTTTCCTTTCTCTTTTCCTTACCACCATATCTATTTACTGCACAGCATTCATACCTCTTCATTTGCGATGTTTAAACCTATATTTTCTGCCCTTCTAGTAGGCGGTTTAGATTCAGGTAATAAGTATTAAGATTAAATCTTCTTGTCTCACTCTGGGCCTCTCGTTATCTATATCTCCGAAGAACCTTTCCTCTACGCAGAACAGCCAAATTAGGCCGCTCTGAGGCTCTTTTTGTAACTGCATTCGTCCCGCCTTACCACATTGGCTGTCCCAATATCGGGAGGCTACTACCCTGATATGACCTTCTAACGGTAAATCCAAGCCTTTTCAAGTTCCTGATTGCAACCACTATCACTATTTATGGCTAAACTACCAAATTCAGCAAACTCTTAGCTACATTTAGCAAAATTTACCAATAAGTAAGTTATCGTTAAAAACTTCCAACAGCTCTACGTAGGTGTTGCACGATAAGAGTAATCCTAATTGGTGTTTGTTGGATGGGGTAGATCAATTTCCTGTTTCAACCACTACTACTATTTTCTTTTACCTTCTTTTATTCTGGTTGGCCTCCAGTAGTACTATTTCTCCTTTTCATCACTTTGTGATCTAAGTGGTATTAGGATGGTTACCACAGGGGAATTCAGAACCGAGCTGAACCTTTTTGGGCTTGGTGGCACTGTAGCTGGTAGGAGATACCGTGCACTAAGAAGATTTATCCTGCAGAAGTCTAGGGAACAAATGGTTACCGCTAAGTGACAGTACGGGGGAACAATATGGGACCAATTAAGGGCAGATGCCGTCTCTAATGCTTCCCTCGTGGGCTTCCAGGCCAAGTTCTTCAGCCCCCGTACAGGCCCCTTTGCCAATTTCCACCTTGCCCTGGTTTAACTTATTCCTGATGTCCTCAAGAAAGCCGCTGAGTCACGTCGAGCATCAAGTATGAACTCTGATGATAATGTGGAAGGAACCGTCGCTGGCCCCTCCGGCACTCAACCAGAAGCGGTTGTTCGTCCTCCTCCCACTCTCTTTGTGGAGAAACCAATTAATATTATTTACAATGAAACTGCTGCTGCACCTTCTACCACTGCATGCTCGCTGCCCTGCGTTGTTCCTGTTTGAGTGGTAGAAAATCGGAATTGGTTGGCTCTATTAAGGGATTATAATCTTAAAGAGATTGGAGGGGCCGTGTGTCTGCATCTTGACGACCCCGAATACCCCTCAAAGTTAGTGGTTATCCACGAGAATATTCAACCCCTCAACACTACCCCCGATGCAACCCATCAGGTTGACATAAGCAATGACGATTAAGTCAATGCCTGGGTACTTCTCTCTAACTCCAGTCCTCTCACTCTTGCCTGCTTTCGCCACCTAGATTCAGCTCCCGCTTCTCGTGGCCCTCCGGATACTCCTCCTGTTTGTCCAAATACGCCTCTCAACAGGTGTAGGGATCGTTACATAGAGCTTGGTCAATTTAATGTAGCCGATTTCTACTCTGAACTGGATTCTGAATCCTCCTCTGGAGGACGACATAGGACACTAGGCAAAGCACCATATGGGCTATCCTAGGTCTCCAGCATGCTGGCAGCGATGAATTCAGAATAACGACTAGAGACTTCACAGGTTGCAATCCCACTCTTGTGAGCTAATATCACCAGTTCGTATTAGACACGGCCTGGCCTATTTCGCCCCTGATGGGGATCAGAGTGGCAATGTTATTACTCTACCACCTGGTGTCCACCCTCCAGGCTGTGGAGTATCTTAGGTGCGGTATTGGGTTACTGGTTAGATCTTTTGAGGGTTCTTTGCGCAGGGCTTCGTCTCCAATTGGCCTTTTTCGCTTCTATTTTCTTTGCTTTCTTAGATTTTAGTATTAGTATTATATCTCCTAAGTTTTCTAGCATTTTCTTTCTTTCCAGAGTTGTTTTGTTCCTTATGTTGTACTAATTAGGACTTTTCATTACCTTACTCTTTACCCATAATACTTAGCATGTCAGTTTCTGTTTGTGTGGGTAGCCTGGGGCGTCAATCATCAGTAGTGGTATTTAGAGCTTTAGAAGTTCTGTTTTAGCTAGTATCAGCTATTAATTTCTCCCACAATAGTTCAAACAGGTCATTGGCCTATTTTTTGTGATTGAGCCAGTATGATATTAATAAGTTTGGCACTTGGGTGCTCAAAAAGCTCTGTTTCCACTTAGTTCCATAGGAACTCTTGCACGTCTACTTTGGGACGGTGAAAGGTTATAAAATGTTTAGGATTCTTCGATTGCAGGACAGTGATGTACACCGACAATGCATGCAATGAAGACAGATTGTCCTCTAAGGGCTGTTCTTGAGTGTTAAACGGCTTTGCAGTAGCAATTGTGAACAACATTGCCTATCATTTCACCTTACCCCAAAATTCTATATCTAACCCAGCAATATTGAATGGAAATACGAGCAGAGGTGCATTAGGGACTTTAGAGCTTACATATAAACTATGGTATCCCTAGTACTAATTACATTTCTAGCAGCCACATGAAGAATTCCGGGAGCATCAGCAGCCTCTCAAAGGTCTTTACTCTCCATTATAGATATTGATACTGCATTTCTGTAAGATGATTATAGAGTATGTTTATTTGTTAATGACGAGGCCACGGATATCAATGAAGACAGTGATGAGCCTCCTCAGCATTACCAGCAGGTCCAGCAACGTCCCATTGAGGCCTATTAACAGCAAACACAGAGGGCGAAAAGGCAGAGATTTCTAAGTCAGGATATAAAGTTTTCAATATCAACTGCTAAAAATAAAGCTTAATTTGGACTTGCAATCACCAGCTCTTAGTTGACCTACCTCAGCATTTTCATCACAGAACGAGTACGCAAAAGTATATTCCACCTATCTCTGGGTTAATTCACCACACTTCACCTCCTCCATTTTGGGCAGGGAACCAATCTTAACCCTTAGAAATGAACGTCAAATGGCTGATGAAGACCATGTAGTGGCTAATATTGATGATACAATAACCTCACTTTCGGATCGGTTAAACTTTATGCAAGGTGAAAAGAGCATAGTATTTGAAAACGCAGGGAAAATGGTCCTGTATCATACTTGGTTTGTAAACCCTTTCCTGAAGCCATCAGAAAACGATTTGCTATTGGAAAGTAACTGGGCCAAGGTATCTATCATGCTTGGGTGGCACGGTTTGGCAATTCAAAGGCATTCTATAAACTTTGTAAGTACCAAACAACCAAAAATGGTCTCTTTACTGCTCTTTCCAAGATAATCTAGTCTGTACAGTTGAAATCAAAGCAGTCTACTGCCCGGTCGCATCTTGTTTCCAAGACTATAAAATTCTGTGCAGGACTTTGTCCTGCCTTCTGCACAAGCAACCTACAGAAATTCAAGCAAAGATAGGCTATTTACTTGCAGATGTTTGTTTTACGTGTCATCCAGACATGCAAGAGGTAGGTTGAATCTAACAGAGTCACGAACAGGCCAGAGAAAGGCTAATTTGACTAGAATTTCAGATTCTGGTTTGGAGCAAAACTGCTATGCCATAGGTAGTTCTGTAATGTCAAGATGCGAGGACGAACTTATAAATCATTCTTTAGCCGTATCAAGGATATCTTGATATACCTTACAGCAGCCTGCATTTTCCATGCGTTAAACGTGTAGTGTACAGGAATCTTTGTTCAACCATCAGATTTCTCAGCCTTAACTGGGCAAGGAAAGTTTGGTCCTCTCGATGAAGGGAATTGAATATTGTGAGGCTAGTATTATAGTCGTATGGGTTTAAATAAGATGTTTACTTATGCCAAAGGGCTAAATGCCAGCGGTTACTAGAGTCCAACCGAAAGAAGCTTGTTGAAGATACGAAGACACCAATCAAGCGCTTGCTTAGGGGAAATAGGTTCGTTCAAAATACTGAATCCCGTGCAGCTCTGGAATACTCCGACGCGGCAGCCTATAAGGGGCTAGATGGTTCTGGTGATGAGGAAAGCAAAGAAGAGGATTATTTGCACCCAGAGGTTGATGATGTGATCGATTCGCGAGTAGATGGTCCAAATGCGGATGAATAAGGTCAATAGGCATCAGGATAGCAATAGTTAATTAACACTTCTATCATTGAACACAAAATTGTGACATTGTGAAACACAAGAGTAAAGGAGCCAGGTAGGAATAATATGGGACGTTCAAGGCACCCTGAGATAAAAAAAAGGATTTAGAGGATAATGAGAGATAAGCGAGGCGTCATGATGAGTTTGTACAAGATTGACTTGAAGAGGATATAAGTGACTCAAGAGCAGTGCAAAAGTAGATTGAAGAAGTAGGGATTGAAAAATAATCAAGAATGGATAGGAACGAGGTATTGGAATGCAACGCGTCATGATGGGGATGGGAAGGGTTGTCAAATCGAGGCTGTCATGAAGATAAAAGAGTTAAGGCAGGGGCAAACCATAGAAAACGAGTTGATGAAACTACAGCAAGAGGAATTAGTAAAGCTGTGAAACAATGTCTATAGGACGTTCTGTGTCCTATTGGAAACAGAAAAAGGTGAAGTGGGTTGACATGAGGAGAGAGGAAAGTGTTGTGTTCTGGATGGAGTGTAGAATATGGAACGGAAAGGGATGTGATACTGCTGATAGAGGATGTTGAGGGTCGAAAGGGATCCATGTAGAGAACGAAAAGACAGATATCTCGTGAGGAGGCAAGAGGATACCGGATAATTCATTGCGGACAGGAAGATTTCAGGCAATGCTGTGCAGAGGGTTATTAAGGACATTGCGTGTCTAAACAAAATTGGCGAAGTGGAAAAAAGCATGGGCAAAAGGCATGAAGAGGCTAATCCTGATTCATACAAGACATCTGATGGCTTTAATACACTCTACATCATAGGAAGTTTTATATTTTTGCCTTATATACCTCATATACCCCATGAGGTATTGTAACATATGTACATGTTCTGGTACCTCAATTCCCACTCTCGTTAGCCTTTCCTTTGTCAGATTATATTCATTGATTAGATTTCTTTTGTATTTGATTTCCCTACCGGAATCTCTAGATTCCGGCGCCCTAATTACTTTATGCTTTGGAGGATCTGCAGGATTGTACCCCAGGAGTTCCAAGGGAAGGAACAGGTCATGTATACCGGCGGTAGGATAGAGGCAGTGTTGTGGGAAAGTCCCAGGCTTTCCAGGACTCCGGCAGGGCCACAGGATTCCTGTAGCTGTACACTCACTGGTAATGATAGTGCCTGCAGGGTTCCAGAGCCTCAGCTCTTGCAGGAAAGATTTTATGTATGTAAGAGTGGTCTCCTGGCTAGCAGGAGACAGCAGAATTCAGACAGATGCCTAGACAGTGAATACACTTGGTTGAACGGTGATCCTATTGTTCCCCTTCGCTTTATAAACCATTTTATTTTACACCCCTTGTCTTCGCCTCTGAACAGGTCTCCCTTAGAGACCAAAGCGATAGCAGGCTACCGCTTAGGCTCTATTGTATAACCGTTCACACAGGCTACAGCCTCTTTCAGGTATAGGGAGTAAATGTGAATTTTTGCTGATGTATCTCAGGACTCTGAGAGCATTATATCATTTTAGGATTTAGGTATTTAACCAACAATTGCCTCTGGGTAGTGCCCACTTTGCCTACACAGTAGTGCCACTTTCTGTGGGATCTAAGTAGTTATTAGAATAGCTGTCGATTGGCCAAGTTGACCTGGTTCACTACAATGCTTCTATAGATCGAATAGCCACTGAACAACCAAGTCTTAACTAAAATAATTAGTCTCATATTCACCTGACCGTAACCGACTGACAAGACTGTAATCCGAAAGCTTTTTCTCTCCAGCAGACATAAATTCGATGAAATGCTGAAGTACAATTAGATTAGTAGACTGACCTTATCTGAGTGATCAGCAGATTTCCAAAGGTAACAGTGAGGGAGTCCGGCGTTAATAAACCCTGAGTGGAAAAGGGTGCTGATTTATGGTTGCAGTCAGGATAAGTGTTGATGCCATTTAAAATTCTACTAAAATAAATAAACATGATTGGTACTCTAATCTGATAACCCACTATCCTCTTGTAAAAACTTGAATTGAATGAAGCCTAGTCTTAATGATATTAAGTTTTAGCATTTGATTTAATCATCTATATCTTTACTGTCTGTGAACTTTACTTTGAGTCTTTAGTGCAGTCACAACCTTAGGATCCATTTGCCAATAGGTTCCACCTGTTACTGGTATTTGTGGTTTGTATTAGAATGTAGGAAATATAATTGCAGTTGGGTTTCTTCCAACTACATACGTGAGCTCCCAAACCCTTGACCTACTCGCTCTGTATCATCCAGCTCCATGGCTTCATAGAGTTCCCCTACATCAATCTTCTCTAAAGTCATCTCTACTATGCGGTCTTCCTTCTGTACTTGGAATGTCTTGCCAGTAGTGTTAATCAAGAGAGTTTTCACTTATCTCCTATAATCTGCATCCACTACCCCTGCTCCAATCCAAATTTCATGCTTGACTGCAAGTCCACTCTGTGGTGCAATGCGGGAATATATTCCTAAAGGAATACCTATAGCCAACTATGACCCTTTGAGTGGTTGCCCTTATGTAGAGACTATGGTTGCTTCAGTACTGTATAGGTCGTAACCTGCAGCTAAATTTGAACCTCCTGTCGGGATCCTTGCTTCTAGCTGTAGCTCTTTAATCCTAATCAAATTGTTCTCTTTATTTTTTGACAATTCTCATTGCCATTGATCTAAGCTTTCTTTTCCCCTTATAACTAAAACCACAAAGTTTCCTTTATTCTAGAGTTTTTGCAAAATGATAAGACCAATGTATACCCTGCTTGGCATACTTAGGTCCGTTCTTATAGTAGTACTCTTGCCACTATCATAAACCGTCTGGTTTGCCTCCTTTGACTCCATGTTGGTAAACGATTATAAAGTTAATATAAGTCAGCTTCTGAGCCGAGCTGATTTGGCTGGCCGACCAGGCTTTCGTTGTTAGAAAGTATTTTACATTTTGATAATCTGTATATATGGTGAAAGGTTTGTCAGTCCGAGCTAGGTAGTGTGACCATTCTTCCAATACAACTAATATTGCCAATAATTCCTTATCATGAATACCAGAGTTGTGGCTGGCAGGAGAAGCTTTCGCGAATGGAATGCAACCAGATGCAACGTTTGATATATATATTGAGAAAAGACACAACAGAGAGAATAATTGGAGTATATAATACAGCAAAATTATTAAAGAATTATCTGTAAAATTTGGCGAATCCCATTAAGATTTGAATATCTTTTACCTAAGTAGGTAGTTTCCAAGCATTGATTGATTCAACTTTGTACTCACTCATAGTAACTCCATCATCAGCCTGTATATATTCACGAAATTTCACGGATACAACATAGGAGGGGCTTTTTGTCCTTATTATTGCCATTTGATACTCTCGTTAATGTTCCAGTACCTTCTTGACTATAAGAAATGTTCCTTTCCAATTTTTGAGTGTATGAGTATATGATCGATATATACCACTACCCCTACATCAAGTAAGTCTTTCATGATCATAGTCATAATTGACAGGAATATTACTGCTACATTAACTAGTCTAAAAGGCATTATCTTGTATGACAGGCAGTTTTCCATTCATTACCCTTTGCGATACAGATTAGATGGTATCCAGCTTTGATATCCAGCTTGGTGAAAATAGTTGGGCCTTGAATGGGGTCATATAGTTCAGTGATCAGAGACAGAGGGTATTTGTTGTGGAGAGTGTTTTTGTTCAAGGCTCAATACTCTACTAACAATCTGAGGAGTCTATCCAGTTTGGGAACCAAAGGTATTAGTGCTCAGGCAGGAGACTTGCTGAGGGAAATCTATGGTTGTTTTAACTAATGATTCAAATATATTCCTAGTGCTCATAACCGTTGTTCTGACAGCAGATAGATTGGTCCCCAAGGTGGTTGTATGTCTGGTTTGAGGTCAATAGAGTGATCAAAGGTTTGATAAGACAGTAGTCTGGACACTGTTGACAAGCAAAAAAGGTCCTGGTACTTTTGGTACTGCGCTGAAAGTATATCAAGGATTATTTCTTCCTTGTGATATATGCTTACAATTCATCCTGTACCAACCGTCTCTGGATTTGCCAAAACCTGCTCAACCGATTTGATTAATATGCCTTTATCTTATGGTAAGAGATGAAGGTAACATCCCCGACCCTCAAAGTTCCTGCTTCCTGTGTAATGATTTCCCATTATTCGATGTTCATATTTCCATCTCACAAATGGAATTATTATTTCATAATTTCCTGTAGATGCGATTTCGCACACAACTTTAGATTAGAATGTGTATTTTTGCTATTTCTAGGTAGATAGATCAGGTATAATCTCGTCTGATTGAGTATTCGTCCCTTGTAAAATCTAAGATAAGCATAGGATTCGGGTAATATTCTTAAGGAAAATTTAATTCCAGAACAAATTTTTCGTGAATAACAAAAATATTCGATCCTCAGTTTAGTAGGACTCTGATGCTAGAGCCATTTCCATACATATATATATGTCATTTGATTCTGAGCCTGGATACCATTTTTGTTGTTCATGTTTAAGCTACGATCACTGATATAATAAAGTGATATCTGTTCATCATCGCTTGGAAGCTATTATAGCTCTATAGATTAGGTGTTCATAACAACACCAGTGTCGCTTCGACCTGAGAGGTCTCGTTTGATCAATGAAAATAGGCAATAATTTACCTATTAAGATTCAGGGTGGCCCACTACTAGCAGTCTTTACCTCCCCCCCCGTGATGCTCCAAAAAATTGAGAGTTTCTCCTTTCATACGGGAAGGGTATTCATCATTATGCACTCCACATTTATGTACTGCTAGCAGGTATAGTTATCAGCAAGATGCTCAGTGGCTTTTTAGATATACTAAGCTGTTTCTTTTGTCAGTTTTTGCTAAAAGAGTAGCTTGATTTAGAAAATCAACTTTATTTCCAAAAAGGTTAACAAGTTACATAAAGGGTAACCATTTCCGAATTAGGAATAGGGGATCCCAATATCGAAATGGTAGCCTTAGAAATCAGGGCATTGTGATAAAAAGTCCCTAACATCAGTGTCTAAGGGCGTGGTTTTCTTTCATATAATTGATCCGCTCTGGGTTAGGGTCTAGTCAGCCTGCATTATTGCGTTTTGACAAGAGGTCAAGCCCTCAATCCTCACCCATGCCTGGGTATTGAGATGAGTGGCTTATTGAGTCAGCCACATTGTGTTTCGCCTTACTGTATTCCCTTGGAGTGTTTCATTAGCCTGTTGGTGGTTCCTCTAGCAAGTGTAGACCCATTTAAGTTTAATAGTTATGGAAGGGAATCTCGCCAGCATTCATTTGCACTATGGTACATTTCAGTAGTATGCCTGGTACTGGTCCTGCTGGCTTTTTTCAAAATAGTAGAGATGAGGTTGGTTCTAATGATCAACAATGCGACTATTGCCTCTTTGTAATTAATACAAAATGTCTACTACACTCTGTCTATCTATTAACTATATAATATAAGAACTTATAATCTTAGGGACATAGTGCTTAACAGGCTTCTGACCAAAATAGCTGACGTATGCAAAATGTATCTCATGTCACAAGCCTTGAGGAATCCCATATATTGATTGCGGTCACAACTTTGCTAGTAGCCTGGCTACCTATTCACATCGCCGTTGGAGCCATTAGAACAATTTGGTCTCCAAAATTCCATTAAACGAGGTGTGATCCCACCTGGGATATAGTTGTTCTTTGGTCGATAATGTCTTTCAAGGAGGGTTGCTGTCTGTGGTTTGCAAGCGAATTTTGGTCACTCCTTTGTTGTCTATGTAGCGAGAGCACTATGCACTACTATATCCTTGCAGAATTTGCACCAAGTGTGGTTACTGCGACTACAGCATGTGTATTCCTACCTTGCTTTTCGCTTATAAATCACTTCTTGTGAGATTCCATCTTCTGCCTTCTTCCAGTTTGTATCCGGATCTTGATTCTGCATTTCGGCTTTCCTGTCTGATGAGTTAGCTTTAGCGGACTTGCATTATGAGAGTATGTTTTGGTTTCTGATTGGTGTATCCTTGTTTCGTACAGACCTCCTTGTTAGTATTATGAGATTTTCTTGTAGATTATTCACTATATGTGGGTTCCCATTTGGATAGTTTTCACCGTTCCTGAATTTCCTCTTCCTTGATCCAACTTCATGAATGCTTTCCCTTCAGTTTTAATAAGAGGAAAATTTTAGATTGGATAACCATCAAGAAAATTTCTTGATAAAAATTTCTTTCCACCCCCACCTGCCAACTGATTCCAGTTGGTCATACCTTGATGGTAAGGTTTTCTAGGAGCAGAAGATAAGTGTCTAATTTTTCTTTATAAGGTACCTTGGTTATTATCTTCTAGAGCTTGTAGTTAACCTTGATACCCTTTATATTGCTTGGTAATTTCTTGCTGAGAAAAGTCACAGGAGGAATAGTCTGGGTCTCGAGTATATCATCCTAATCCACCAATCATCTTCCGATATTTCCCCACTAAAAGTGCCACTTTGTACATGTTTGTTTCCCTCAAGGCAAAGACTATTCAATGTGCATGATTTTCCCCCTGTTTAGATTGTGATTGAAGTAGTCCTCACCGAATGTCAACTAATGCTGAACATCTTGGTTGTCATTTCCTTCAACAAAGTAGGGTGGTTCGGCTATTAGCTTCCCTGGTCAGAAGTATCCACTGATACAATCTAAGAAAGCTGAAGTTTACTAGTCCTTCAGAACATTGTGTTAAGGAATATATGCTAAACAGGGAGGGCATTCGGACATGCTACCCTTTCTGACTGGTCTATCCTCTATGCCACTATCGAACCCATAATGATCGGGGTCCTGGGGATCACCAAGGTTATGTGGTGGTAGTGGCAATGCTAGGTTATTTCCTCCACAGTCGACTGCTTGTTCTTTATCCTGCCTAGGGGTTGATACTGATTCCTTTGTAGGAACAATACCTGTGGGTAGTAATAAGGGCTGTAGTCCTCCTTTGACCAAGGTAGATCGCTACCACTTGGCACGAGTTGAGTTGAAACTGCAGGTGATTTATCGCTAATTGTTGTACAAGAGCCTCCAAGTATGCCTCATACGTTTGCTCATTGGAGGTTGATGTTGAGCTGCAATTTCTTGATGCTCATTCATTATTCTAGTCTATTCCTGTTCCTGCTGATTTAATTGAGCATTGAGGTCTATTGGGGCATTAACAACAATTTGATCCTGGTTTTAGTGACTTTGGCCAGTTGCTCCAGTTTAGCCTATTTGTGGCGAAATTCCTCCTGGACCAGAGCAAGTAACCTTTGTTGCTCCCTCAGAGTGTCACCACTTAGTTGTTCAATTATTTGGCAGCCTACCTGTATTACTGCATTATTGACATCCACGCCTTTCGCCCTGTGGCCTTGCAATAATTCTAACATTGGGAACCCATGCCTAGCTTCCAGTGATAATGCAGAGATCCCTATATGGTTCTCTACTGTACTCTCATTCCAGGATTGGTCCTGGTAGCGTAATTCATAGTCAATATTTTGCCAGAATTTATCTGGAGTACTGACAGGTTTGTTAACTCATGCAGCATATTTTTGAACTCTAGTAGGTGGTCGACCCAAATGCATAATGGGAGAGCTGGTACACCTTTGGAAATGAATTAAGGATGCTGATGGGGTTGATTCAGTATTTTATTCTTCAATTATCCTAACAGGCCGCAAGGGACTAGTATCTGGAGTGTCATGATGTGCCATATTCAGGGCAGCTCACTTAAGAACTTTTATTATTTCAGTTTAGGAAAATTGAAAATTGCTAGTCCTCAGGCATGCAGGAATAATAGTTGTCAACGGAAGATTTATCTGACCACTCAGAATCTCAGTCCAGAAAATCTAGCCAGAGAGAGTCCTCCTGATGAAAGTAAGTGTAGATTTGAGTAAAGTCCTTGGGTATGGGGATCAAAGATGGGTTAGTGAAGCACACTGGTTCCAAAGTTTCAAAGAGTGGAATTTCCGCAAGGTTAGTAATATAGATTATTCCAATAGAGGATATGGTAGATAAAGGATCAAAATGTAGGTTAACTAGTGCTGCTATGAAAGTATCCTAGGCAATACAGTGTTGTTGATTCAGTGAAGGTTCAAAAATTGAAATAAGCAATGAGGACTAAGTTGAAGATCATGCAAATAATTATGGATAGATTATGATTTACATTTGGTGAATACCGTTGTCCACCTTTGATTGTGCTAATAGATTGATGAAGTAAGCTTTTGGAGTATAGCATGAAAATGTCATAGTGCTACTCTCTAGAGATCAAGTGCATATTCTGGGCAGCAGATAGAGAATATGTAATGGAATCCTACTACATTTTTACTATTACTACTAACTTGATGTTGGTTATTAGTTATTTGAGTTTATACCTGATAAGCGCTACTATTTGGTTATCCCTTGCTACTTGGATATGACTTCATAACTGTTTCTTCTTTCCTTGCTTCGATTATCAGTACCCCCTCCTTGCCTCTACCCAATTGGGTATCGCTATCCGCCTGCTATACCTACTGAATTTGCATAGTATTCGCGATCTTTTGTTTCTTCTTTGTTGGATTCCATTACTTGTTTTGCTAGCTCCATTCTTTGGCTTTTAACCCTCTGTTTTCAGAATATGGTTACCTTGGTATGCTGCCTTTGTTAACGTGTTTTTAGACAAGATGTTTCTACTTTTTTCTAGTTTTCCTTGTAATAATCTTATGTATTTAAAGAGCCTGCAATGCCTCAAGGATTCGGACTCGCAAGCCTCACAAGACTAACATCTTGCATACTATAAGTTGAATGGTAACTTTATTATTTCCATACCTTTTGTCTTATCTATTGAAGACCTATGCAATGACCCGGGGTGGTCAAGATTGCCTATACATACCTAAGGGACATGCAGTGAATGGGATGACACTCTGGGAGATCGTTATTGATGAGATTCATAATAGAGGACACCATAGCACAGATAGGAACCTACGCTATGGTACAGAATACATATTCTGGCCCGAGATGAGCAAGGACTTTCAAGACTATGTTCGCCAGTGCGAATTATGCCAAAGGAATAAGGAACTCAACAAGCTACCTGAAGGAGAGGCACAGTCTATGCCAGTACCCTCAGAGATATTCACCTCCTACGTTATCGACTTTGCAGTACCATTCAACAAATCTGGAAACAACTAGTACGATACAGTACTAGTGGTTGTCGATAGGGCAGTTGGATTCACTTGGTTTATCCCTACGCATTCAAACAGTTAAGCTATAGAGACCCTCACCCTCCTCCGGCACCATATTTTCACTCCACATGGAGTACCTACATCGATTATTAGCGATGCTGACCCACATTTTGCCTCACGATTTTGGGCCCAAAGCATGAAGTCTTTTGGGATCGAGCACATCAAGGCAGTACCTGGACACCACGAAACCAACGGTCAGGTTGAAAGAAAAATTAGGGAACTTAAAACCGCCTTGAGGAATATTGTTAACAAGCACCAGAACAACTGGTTACTTGCGCTTCCAGAGTTAGCAGCCTACGAGAATGCAGGACATTCTGATGTACTAAACATGTCAACATATAAAGCCGTGTATGGACGAGATTAGCCTATGCTGTCAACTATCAGAGTCAGAAACACCCAGGTGCCTGCCTCCGATGACTTCCTGAACAGATACCAGGAATTACGAAATGAGGCCTATCAATCTGTCAAGATGGCAAGATTTAGGAGTACCAGGATGGCAGCAAGAAGAAGGACCACCCACAGACCCATTGATGTGGGCGAACGATTGTTAGTTTGGGGAGACCTGTTCATTACAGAATTTGGTAGAAGCAAGAAACTCGAACCCTGCTGGCGAGGACCCTTCGAGGTGTTGGAATTCGACTCCTACACACAGAACTACACAGTTAAGATAGACACTAGAATTTACCGCCGCAGGGAAGGGGTATTTCATTGCTCTACAGTTAAGAGGTTCATGGAGATCGATGACCATAGATTCCCTGGCAGAGCCCATGGGAAACCAGCGCCCATCTTCATTGAAGAAGTACCGGAATTGCAAGTTGAACAAGTGTTGGACCACAGCCAGCACTATGGACGAGACCAGTTTCTTATGAAGTGGATAGGTTATGCAGATTCAGAGAACAGCTGGGAGCCTGTCGAAGGATTATAAAACGCTATGAACCTTGTCCAGGATCGGTGGACAGACAACCATCCAGGCGACGAGTTTCCCATCATTACGGGATATATCGAGATCGGATTCACGCCAAAGACGCCAGTTTATGTGGAGTTCGATGATGAAGGAAAGGTGGATGATGGGTTTTGGAAACCCTATTTGGAGAGCGACTATGATGACTCTTGAGTCTCGGATGATGGCGAGATTATCGAGACCTGGTTTTGATTTTTCGTGATTAGGGATATTGTTTTTGGGCTTTTTTGTTTTTGGAAACAGTTGTTTTGTTTCCGGGGTGTAACTGGTATTGGTTACTATTGCTATCGCTGACAAGGCTAACAGAAACTAGCAGGGCTAGTAAGTGGTTAGTTTGTTTTGTTATTGGTTTCAAGTATCGTTTGATACTTAGTTTATTTTATGTTGGGTTTTATGTATCAGGCTGATACCCGATATCTTTTATGTTTTGTTTCATGTATTGGGATGATACATATTTTGTTTGCAGTACTGTTTAGGTGCATGAGGCATTTGTTTGATTGGAGGACTTTACAAGCGGTGCTTGCTTATGTCCGTTGATTGGAAATCAAATGGAAGAAGATGGAAAGCTTTGGAAAAGCGAGATAATGTATTTAAAGACCGTCCCTCTGGAGCTTAGACAGGGCGGACTTCGACAGACAGAGTTTTCAATATACTTGGTTGAGCAGTTACTTCTTTTCAGTTCGCACGAAACCACATCAAGTAAGTCTAGGACTTAGAGAAGCTGGCAATATCGTAATCGACAGCTGTTTGACAACCTATCGAGATCTCCGGTAGCTACCACTCACTTGAAGTCCCGACAGTTTAGATCTGAGTTAGTTATCGTTATACCCTACCGAGACGCATCCCTTTGGTGCCTGATACACCCATGGAGGCATTACAATCACCAACCAAGAGCAAATTCTTCGCCACCAAACTCAGACTTCTAGGACATATTATAGATGAGCGAGGAATTCATGCAAACCCTGAAAAAATTCGATCCATCCAAGACTGGCCCCAACCAAAATCGAAACAAGAAGTTGAGACCTTTATAGGATTTGTGATATATCATGCTCAATTCCTCCCATACTTTGCATCCACTACAGCCACCCTCTCAGACTTAATTTCCCAGGAATTGTTTGAATGGCTACCCCTGCATGAGGAAGCCTTCTAACAAGTTAAGCGCCTGCCTAAGGAGATAATGCCACTCTACCCCATCTCCTATGCGACATCAGCGGATTCAATATACCTCATTAATGATACTTCTAAGGTTGGATCAGGAGTATGGGCTGGCCAATGACCCTCCCCTGAAATAGCATACCCTGCCGTATTCCACAGCTGACAGTTTCAAGAAGTCAGCTGCACTACCCTGTCCTTGAATTAGAACTTTGCGCATTTGTGGATGCCATTCAGGCATCCCATCCGATTTTATATGGCACCAGGATCACTGTTGTATCGGAAAATTAGGTACCATCCTTTTGGCTGAAGCACACTGACCTACTTTACCAACAAACAACATGGCGTAAATTCCTGCAATCTTATGATTTCGATATTATACATTAACCTGGCAACAACAATGTCCTTGCAGATACACTATTAAGGATTTATGAAGACACACCAGCTGAAGAAGACCAAATACTCGAAGACTCTACAGAGAAGAAGCCTATAAAGACCACCTCCTCAGCCAGGAACAGTGTATCAAGACACTAACTCAACATCGCACATGCCCAAGACCCATCTTCTACCCTCACTCTTCAAGTACCCTCTCGCATTCTTACTCCTAAACACAACTCTATGTGGAACCCACATTATGGTACCAGCTCAAACCCCTCTAGCCACCAAGAAGCAAGTCACTACTGATATTCTGCTGAACAAGCCCTGGGCAAAGGAGCAGGTACCCTTGAGGATACAACCAATGCCATTCAAGGTTATGAAATCGTCGAGTCCTCCTCCAATCGCAGCTACCCTCAAGAGCCATCCCTAGTTACAGTAGTTATTGAGTGAGCTAAACCTTATTTTGATGGCCTTGCAGTGAAAAATAACAATCCTCCAAGGGATATGGACCAACTACTACATCCAGATGTAAACACTAACTGCTTTAAATGAATTCATGATTCTATCACCCAACTGGAATTGCTTGCAGTTACCACCTCCAGATATGGTGCTCACAACAGCACAATAATGAACCTGACCCTCATCCCACACCAGCCTCTAAAGGACCCCTAGTCAATGAACTTGACCGATTTCATGAATCTAATTGACACAGAGCTATGCACTGGACTGATTGTATCTGGGATGAATGCCTAACCTACAGAATTGGAGAGAATACCTGATACTTTCGCTCCGGATGTCACGATATTCCAGACCCTTGCCTCTTTACTATTCCTCTAACTTACTCTCTCTCCAGCATCCCAAGTGCTAAGCAGAACACAGATGGGCTGTTCCTCCTCCCCTGCACGATGATGATAGCTACCTAGTCTTTCATACAGTTATTGATAAGGGGAAAAGAAAAAGATAGACTGGATACCAACCAAGGATGGGATCTACCTACCTCAAAGGCCCTGTCCATTATGAAGATAGTTTCCTTGTTCAGCAGTCTTAATGTCACAAATCGTGACTTAGCAATACGGAATGTTTCACATGACTCACGATTTGTGAGATCATTTATGATTATGATGTTTGATTTGATTTATTGTTTCATGACTCACGATTGTGAGGTCATATGATGTTATGACTTTCGCACCTGACTACAAGTATGAGTCAGGGGTTTCACGCATGTGACGCGATTAGCGCACATGATCTTTTATGGAAATTGGATACTATGGGGATTGTATACTATGACTCGGATTGTGAGTCATAGGACGTTTGTGATACTATGACTCACATCGCAGTCATAGTAAAGAGGTGACTCATAGTAAAGTCACCAGGGTTAGGGTTGTGGGAAGAGCGCCTATATAAGGAGGGTCACGGACACAGATAGCTAGCTCTTCACGCAACCACCTAAGTTACTTCCTATGTTATATTTTATCTATTAGTTCCATCAATACTTTATTCTTATTACGACTATCCGGTTATATCACCGACCGAAAGGTGATTCGAGGAACGTATCGCTAAAGAGCAGTCGCACGGGCTAGGAGTGAAAGGACTCAGCGTCCCAGGGCGACATAAGGCTACGAGATCTGAGGAAGCGGTGAGACGAGCGGTACGTATCGTTACCTGTTGCTGTTAAAGAAGATAGTGTGCCTTGTCCGGCGGACTGGGGATGGGTTTGTAACATTTGGTTGCGTCTTTTGCGACACTTAACGAATACAAAACGGATTCACCTACAGATACAGATGTACCAGACTTCAACGACCCACAGACTTTCCTAGGACTACAAGCGGAATGTGGACAAGCCTTAAGCGAGATATCGCGAGAAGGATCCCCTAGACCACCAAGCCTGGTCACCCCGGAACCAAGATCAAGATCAGGGTCTGTCAGCTCGGGAGCATCCCCAATACACAGAATGTCGGGGGTAGCAGGACCAGAGGACACGATAACTCTCACGAGAGAACAACTACAGGAGTTGATCAGGACGGTTCAGGATAATCGACAGGAACAGACTGCGCGGAGGCCAAAAATCAAAAACCCCGGATATATTTACCGGAGACTGTACAAAACTGCGAGCATGGCTAGTCCAACTTGCAATGTACTACACAGCACTAGGATGGGGAGAAAATGAAGATGGATTAAAAGTGGACTTCGCTAAATCCCTACTAAGGGAATCAGCAGGCAAATGGATTACTCCATATGTGGAAGGAAAGACCCCAGCAACATGGAATAACTGGGCAGAATTTCAAGCCACTCTACGCTTTCAGTTCGGCGACGTGGATGCTAGAGAAACGGCAAGAAATAAAATCAAGAAAATCAAGCAAGGAAGCGGGAATTTAACTGATTTCTGGAACGAATTACGACTATTAGCAACAGAGGCAGAATACGACGAAGCAACCTTGGGCAGGGCCTTCTTAGGAGGCTTACATGAAGAAATTCAGAACGCATGGGCCATGAGGGCTCTAGACTTCACGACGACTGAGGAAATGGCGGTATGGGCAATTAATCAGGAAAACCGCTTGGACGTTATCAAACACGTGCAAGGAAGGTCAAAGACCAAAACATACGACAACGTCTGAAACTACGACGGCACCTTCAAGACCCAACGGCTACAGGAGTCTCGAGGAGATCCAATGGACCTAGACGCGACTAGGCGAAGACAAGCTCTTAACATATCAAAGACCGAATATTGGAGAAGAAGAAACAACAATCTGTGTATGGCATGTGCGAAACCAGGACACATGATGAGAAACTGCACCAACCCAAGAGATGAGAAAGAATACCCGGCGAAGACAGTCAGTAGGGTTCAAAACCCACGATGGAAACAAAGAACAGCAATCCGCGAAATAGATCTCGAAAGCGAAAAGAACTAAGAGGAAAAAGACGACAGTCCCCAGTAAGCGATGGTCTGAGGGACAAGGGGAAAAAGAAACCCATCGAGATACGAAACTTCTACGCGGCACTAAACATCACGGAATCACTGGAACACGTAAGCGACCATGTCATGGTAAAAATGCGACTACATTGCAGAAACGAGATTATCAGCATCAACGGAATGATTGACTCAGGAGCAACTAAGGACTTTATTGATAAGGAGGTATGCGAAAAGTACGGCATGCCTATGGCGAAAGCCAAACAACAACGAGAAATTTACCTGGCGGACGGCAAACTCAGCGCGATGGGTCCAGTTACTCATACGACGACAGTACCTATGGACATCGGTAGCCATAGGGAAAAGATTACCTTCCAAGTGGCAAATTTACAAAACCATGAAGTAGTTCTTGGAATGCCATGGTTGAGAGAACCCAGCTGCTCGATTGATTGGGGAAAGGGGACCATCATGTTTGATAGTGAGAGATGCACGACCTGGTGTTTAAAAGAGTCACCGAGGGTCTTTACAGTCCCAGAAGCGGAAGCCCTGGAGGAGAACTTAGATATGAAGTTCTCAACGGTTCAGGCAAAAACGCAAAAACAGATCCTAGTCAAAAAGTTGACTAAAGAGGCAACGATGCCTACGAGAGGCTCACTGAGGGCGGCAGGACACGACCTGTACGCTAGCGAAAGAGCAACGATACGAGCCAAAGGGCAAGAAGTCATCCGAACCGGAATAGCCATCGGATTACCACAAGGCACTTAGGGGCGCATTGCACCACGAAGCGGGTTAGCAGTCAAGAACAGGCTTACAACCAACGCGG